>CM059202.1:21207429-21404952 GCA_030323885.1 Branchipolynoe longqiensis
AGAGTAAATTACTTTTGGTGTGTAGATCTAAATATTGGACACCATAGGCTTCAGCAGGGGAAGGTTCTATTGCAATGACTTAATGTTACCCTCGTGTAAATGCTTAACAAGTGTGATGGTATCTAAGGTGGATATGTTGGATCAATTGTTGCTACGTGTTTTGCTTTCATCAAATTGATGCTGTCGTCGGATTGTGTAACTTTGTGATCTGGCTTTGGGTCAATTTGAGGTAATTAACTAAGAATTCATTAACTTTGTTCTCTCTCCAGATGCAGATGCGGCCAAGACGACATTTTCATTTGATGATATCTGGAACACTGACTTCCAGTATGCTTACTACAGTGGGCGCTGGTCTAACGGTGAGTGATGAGCTTAACAGTGACAGTGGTGATGGTGGTAGTGATGATGATGATGGTGGTGACAGTGGTTCTGGTGACAGTGGTTCTGGTGGTGGCGATGTTGGTGATAATGATGATGATGGTGACAGTGGTGGTGATGATAATGATGGTGATGATGGTGATGATGGTGATGGCGGTGATGATGACATTGTTGGCAGTGGTGATGGTGGTGACAGTGGTGATGGTGATGCTGGTGTTGGTCATGATGATGATGTCAGTGGTAACAGTGATAACAGTGGTGATGGTAGTGACAGTGGTGATGGTAGTGACAGTGGTGATGGTAATGGTGGTGGTCATGATGATGATGATGACAATGGTGATGGTGGTAACACTTGCTGTCCAGACTCCTACTTCTACAAACTCCCCTCTCCCCCAGAATTCTACACTTCAGCCAAATGTACCGATTTATCGGTGCCATTATATTGCTGCAGTTCTGCACCCTGTAACCCTCAAGGTTACAAACCCCCCACAAAGAAGAAGGTGGTGACAGTGGTGACGGTGGTGATGGTGGTGGTGATGATGACGACGACGATTATGATGACGATTAAGCTTAATGGTGATGATGAAGTCGATAGTGATGGTGACAGTGGTGTGAGTGGTGAAGGTGGTGGTGGTGATGACGGTGATTATGGTGGTGATGATGTTGATGATGATGACTATTATGATGATGCAAATTATGATGCTGATGATGACAATGATGATGATGATGGTGATGATTTGATTCCACAACACAGACCCTTTTTTCTTTTCTTTTGGCAACATTTATTTTGTTCATGACACTTACGTGTCAGTTTCTGCGAGACCACTTTCCTATGACACCACCTCCACTGATTGGTTCCCCTACTGGTTACGTCATCATTTCAGCATCTACATAAGACCAGCTGTCGGTGACGTAGCTTAATAAATTAATTCATTCATTACTGAAAATGCTGGAGCCATGCAATGGCATGCAGTGCATATTCACCCAATAGTGTAGATTTATATTAAAACTGATTGTTTCAAGTATGCATCAAACAATGTTACTGCATGGCTGGAAAACAGGTGCTCTGGAATTGACAACACACAGTATTCCATGAATAATCTGCATTTTATTGAAACAAATATATAAACATATTTGAAGAGTTCAGGCGCAAAACCATGTAAACGCCAAACAGAAAATGAAGATAAACATTGGAATCAAACCGTCAGAGTCGTTTGTTGTATATTTGTACTCCTTTCTTCATTGCTCCATAGCCATGTGATCATATGAAAAGTGGAATTAGTGAGAATTACAATTATGTTACCTTATATTTAAATTACATTTCTAGATTTGCGTTTAGTTGGTTTTGCGCCCGAACTCTTCATTTATCATTAAAGAATGACAGAAACTCAAGACCATCAGATAATGCAATCCAAATTGTGCAAGCCAAATCCATTGTGCAATCCAAATTGTGAATATGTCATATCGTAGTTTTATTGTGCAGCAGGCTTCCCCTGCAGAAGGTCAGGAGTTTGATTCCTGATCGAGTCAAACCAAAATCCCTTGGGTCGGTAAAAGTGTAGGCTTGGGCTTTCTATCGACAAACTGTCTAATGGTGAAAACAAGCCTATTCAGGCTTATCCATGATAGGCAGTTTAAATCTTCAACAACAACTTACAAAAATGATACTTGTCGCTACCTAGCTTGGCACTCGGCATTACTAGGATAGGCAAGGACTGGTTAACTAAGTATCAGGATAATGTGACTGAGTGGGAAATGTGGTCATAGTGCCAGCAGCTTGGTCTCCCAGGGGGGCAAGACTATAAATCGCCATCGCCATGAGTGCGCACTGTCACAAGTCGGTACCCATCCTGATATGACCTTAGATGTTACCAGGATGTAAAAGTCCAACAAACAAGCAGCTGGGTCTGGTAATGACGCGCCTTGAAGTCTGCACTGTCCTTCATCCACCAGACACACTCGTGTACAGAGATGAGGCGGGCGACCTGATCCAGTGGAACCCTGCCATACAGTCGCGAAGTCTGCTTGTCGAGGCAGCCATCTTTGTAAGTATTCAATCGAACATCTGTCTGATATAATATAAGAGCAGAGAATATTTTGATCCAGTGGAACCCCGCCATGCAGTCGCGAAGTCTGCTTGTTGAGGCAGCCATCTTTGTAAGTATTCAATCGAACATCTGTTTGATATAATATATGAGCAGAGAATATTTTGATCCAGTGGAACCCCGCCATGCAGTCGCGAAGTCTGCTTGTCGAGGCAGACATCTTTGTAAGTATTCAATCGAACAGCTGTCTGATATAATATAAGAGCAGAGAACATTTTGATCCAGTGGAACCCGGCCACACAGTCGCTAAGCCTGCTTGTCTAGGCAGCCATCTTTGTAAGTATTCAATTGCACATGTGTCTGATATAATATAAGAGCAAAGGCTGTTTTGATCCAGTGGAACCTTGTTAGACAATATTAAGAGTAGATGATTGCCTAGTGGTTGTAGGGCTACTGGACAATTTTAAGGTTGTTTAGGTATTTTGTTATTTTAACATGTTATGCAATGTGATTGAGAATTATAATTGCTACAAAGTACAATTTTGTGTTTCATTATCCAGGAAGCCTATGGCATTTCCTCCTATACCTTCTCTGCAAACATGCGGTATATGTTGTTCACCTTCGACCACAGACAGGTATGTACACATTATATATATACATTGAACATGCATTATATATACATTCTATATACATTATGTATGCAGTATATACATAGTATACATACATTATGTATACATTATATACAGTATAACACATTATATATACAGTGTATATACATTGGTCTTGTTGGCCGAGGCTAACATGGGTAATTTGCTCACGAGGCTATGTCTATTTCTGTCTATTTCTGTCTTCCTCGATCCTGACTGTTCACCTACCACTCACTTTCACCCAGCACGCCCTGCAGTACACTTCGCTTCCCCGCCCACCGACCCTCTTTCTTAGGAGGGTGAGCGCTGATCGATCTTCCTTCGCCTGTCTACGGGTGCTCATCTATGAACACTGAGGCCTTGCCTTGTCCTGCTCCTTTCAGCAATTGATGAACATTCGGGTCTCTGCTGCCCAATTGCCATGAAACTGCTCAACCTCATTGGTTACGATTACTTTTATTAAATTTTTAAAACCACTTTGTCTCTTCTGTCTTCTGTTAGCCGAGTGTAGCGAATTATATATTGATAATATATTATATGTTCTTTTATATACATTATATATACATTATACATACATCATGCATGCAGTGTGTATACATTATATATACAGTATAACACATTATATATACAGTGTATATACATGATATATGCATTATATATTATATGTACTTTTATATACATTATATATGCACTCTATATGCCTTATGTGCATTATATATTCATTATATATACATTATATATACATTATATATACTTTATATAAACATTATAGATGCATTATATATACATTATAAGTAGCATAAATACATAAAAGGCACACTATATATGCATTATATTCATTATATTTACTTCATTTATCCATGTATATGCATTATATATACATTGTGTATATTCATCATATATGCATTATATATCTATTATGCATATGCATTATATATGCATTATATATGCACTATACAGATATTATATATTTTTCCAATTAGATTCTTAAATGTTATTCTTGCAAGTTAAGTTCATTCTCGATTTAAACAAGAACACACAAACAGAACACTATGCAACTGATAAGGTTCCTCATTCCTGGCATAGCACAGAGAACACAAAATTAGCTTTACATACAGATCATGTTGTTGTTGTTGGTTGTTGTTTTACATCTTAGCAACATCTAAGGTCATATCAGGATGGGTACCTACTTGTGACAGTGCGCACTCATGATGACTTTATAGTGCTGCCCCAATGGGAAATCAGGCCGCGGCACCATGAACTGATATCCCATTCAGTCACATTATCCTGACACTAAGCAAACCAGTTACAGATCATCATAGTAGTTGATTGATTGATTGCTGGTGGTTTAACACTGCATCGGTAATAAGTGTCATATTCATGGCAAAACGCTAGTGGTATTTATGTTGCCAGTCTTGTCAACCACATTCACGTGCCTACATTGGAACTTACACGAAATTCTTAAATGGTTAGATTCATGAAAAATGATATAAAAATCTCTGATGTAATTTAGAAGTGGTTAGACTTCTGTCTACTGACTGGGAAGGGCAAATTGGTATTTCTCAACCCACTGCTCCTTGCCCTATCCTAGTAATGCCGAGTGCCAGGCTAGGTAGTGACAAGCATACATTTTTTAAGACATTGGTTTGAGTCAACCAGGGTTCGAACCCACAACCTGCCAAAACGGGACATGGACGTTCAACTCATTCAGCTATCCCGTTCAATGAATAAACTATATTTACAACAATAAAAAACCTCCACGATATGTGTGTCATGGGAGTGGTGAAAATGGGAAATATTCTGTCTAGAGCAGGATTTGAACTCTCACATCTTGCCATCCCGGGGCTAGTGTGCTAACCATTACACCACCTAGTCTGCCTGATGCAATCACTCTATTCAGGCCTACCTGTCTATGTAGGTCCTTGCCTGAGAGGTCAGTGCAGACTTACTTACTACACTCGTCCCCCTGGAATTGTTACTGTTTTAAATAGCTTACATCTATAAGTCATTCTAATGTTACAATTGTCGATGTTGCTTGCAACATCGGTAATCGAACAAGGCGGAGTCGGATACCTTTCAAATGCCCGGTGGCGCCACCTATACTCAAACTTTAACATTAAATATGTACATCGACATCTTCCATGCCTAGTGGGTCTTTTGGAACTACGCCGAGTAACCACGCAGAACTGGCGGATGTGCATATGTAAATTAAATATGACGTCGATAGACAAAATCTGGTACAAAGTTATGGGAATTTGGCACGCTCTTGACTTTTCCCGATGGCTAGCTGCTATATAAAGCGAGCAAAACCCGAAACTCGGACACTACAACTTGACGGACGGCGACGCACATTCTACTCTGCCATCCCGCCCACCCCACAATAAGAGACTAGAACTATAGGGCTAAAGCATCTCGGGGCCTTCTCTCATTATACTCACGCATGTACGATTACCATTCTAGTGCATTAAAAAGTACAAATATATACCATTTATCCGTGTTCGCATTGTTCAATTACAAACATACTGGCAGGGCACCCACATGTACATTCAACAACTATACAGTGTGTAGCTTGTACAAGATCCTGTTCACGGTGATCAGTGTCATGGGGGTGATGAATGTAGGAAATATTGCACCTAGAGCAGGATTCGAACCCACACTTCATGCCATTCTGGGGTTATCATGCTAACCATTACACTACCTAGGCTCCCTGATGTAATCACCCTATCCACGCCCCCCTGTATGTGTGTCTCCTAGTGTGAGAGTTTAGTGCAGCCCTACATGTGTACCGAGGTGACTGCGGAGTCAACCCAGGTGTCACAGTTTGAAAGGGTACCCGGTTTAAAACTGTCCTTTCAAACCGCAGCTGAGTGTTGCGCCAGTTCCCGGTTTGAGAAGGTCATTTAAATAAACCTTACTATCAGGGTTATTTAGTCTTGTTTTCATATATATGTACTGTTGACATATATGGCTAAATTTGAAATATCTTATTCGAAATTAATTAATTTAAAAAATGCCCCGTTGGAGATCTAGATGAATAAAGAATTTAAAAAATAAAAACAAGCAAGTATTCAAAGTCTATTTTATTTTATTTGAATAAATAAATTACATGTACATTTGTTTGGAGTTCAAGAAAAAATACATTTACAAAAATGCATCTGACTTGTTCCAGGAGGGCATAAAATATTACCAAGTGATCGGCATGCATCAGATAATCCACTAATACATCCTCATTAGATGCCCGGAGTAGAACGCTGCTCTAGTTTTTCAAACAGTTTTGCATCATTCACTCTAAAACTTGATTGTACATATTACCCTTTGCACTGAAAACTTGAAAAGTTATTAAACGTGGGTACCACCTCAATCTGGCGGAAATGCCGTTCGATTTTGACGCATGCTCACGGCGAAAAGGCCCGTTTTAAACCAGGGCTGCATTCAAGGTACGCCACAGAGGTGTCTCAGAGAAATTCCTGATGTCACGCTAGTCTGAACAGCAAAAGCAGTTGGTTGCCTCGAAAATGGCCACCCCCCTTATTTGCAATGGAAAAGAAGAGCTCTGATTGGCTGAAACCACTGAATTTGGCAGCCATTTTCGAGGCACTTTTTGTCCCCTGTCTGAAAAGGGAGACGTCTCCGAGACAACTTGGAGGCGTACCCTGAACGCATATAGGCGAAAAAGACGTCTTGGAGACATCGCGGAGTCGACTCGGAGGTGTACCCTGGACACGGCCCAAGGACCCTTTCAAACCGCGACACCGGTTGCGCATTCGAAATGTGAGCAGCTTGCGAGTTGCTCGCCGGTAAACAAACAGCACTCGTTCCAATTCACCCTTCACACCGGCAACCGGCTTGGTTCCAGGCACTGCCCCGGCTGGTGCAACACACACTGCTACCCGTCGAAACCTGCCCTTGGGAAATGTGTGCCACCACGCTAAAGAAAACAAAGAACACTGCCATCACACGCTATTGCATTTTGAGAATTGAAGGGCATCATGAAATAATAATTAAATAATAATTGTCATATGCAGCACCGGAAAAAATAGATATACACGTATTGAAAGTGATCCGAGTGACAGGTGGCTCACGGTGCAGAGGATGTGGGGGGAGGGGAGAGGCCCACTACACAGTAAATAACATGGAAGTTAGTTAAAGACAAACAGTAAGGGGCTGCCGTTATTTATATCCACGTAATAAATTACATAGTTCATATATATATATATATATATATATATATATATATATATATATATGGATACTGATAAGCCTGTTATCGCATGTAATTAGACCTGGGGTGGGGGTGTGTACCAGCATGCACCTCTCCACCTCCTGCGCGGGGCCTCTCCTCCACTAGCTCAGAGGAATTGTTATATATCTTTTGTCTCAACCACTACATAAGAATTATATATATATATAGGATGTATAATTAATTATGCGGATATAAATAGGCAGAGTATTGCCTTTATTATTATTGCTATGAGTTAATTCGCAAAATACACTATGTCCAATCATTGACTTGCCTGGATTTGCTCCGGGTTGCCTCCAGTAGCACCGTCAATGGCCACTTCCGTTGGTGCTCGCACCAGGTCAAGTCACTTGGCCATTGGATTTGAAATTGTGAGGATCGGATCGTAAGTGCAAGCAGGGCGCTAGTACGGACCGATCAGGGTGCGAGGCTATGCCTAACACTACAGGATACTGCAGTGACTGCAGCGCTCCATATAAGAGCCACGAACCAGGATCGTGTGGGAAAAGAACTACTGAGATCCTAGTAACTATGCAGGGCAGGTCGACGCGGGGCGTCACAGCGGCCGCAAAAACATCGAGATCAGCAGATGAGCTATATATACATGAGCTTGACTTGCTATTAAAGCTGCATAGTCCGCTGAAGCAGCAACTTTTCAAAAGCAAACAATTACCTAGATTGTATTCTACATATCTACCTTAGATACTAATCCACTTTTCAAGCATTTGTTTCGGCATAGAAAGGAATACTGATTCAAATTATTTAAAAAAAATATTTCTGCTGAAACCTATGGTGAGACTTTTGGCATGCATGCCAAAAATAATTTGATATGTTTGTACTTCAGATATCTGAAAACTTAGCCATTTAAAATATAAGTTACTTCAAACTAAAGTAAAGTTGATAGTAATTAGCAATCTAATATATTTATCTCAGAAAAATAACAGAAACTCAAGACCATCGGAGGACTATGTAACCTTAAGATATTGCTGTTTTTAAAATTGGTCACTCAAGGGTCGTGGGTGGGTAGGTGGAGAAGAGATGATGTTCTGATGGTGGTCAGTGGGAGTGTGTCAGTGCTCTGGGCAGTCGAGTGTGAGGAGCAATGTGAGGGCAAGACATGCGGTGATTGGCTAGTGGGATTTAGGTCAGCCAATCAGTGGGAGAAGTAGAGTGCTTGTGATTGGCTGGCGTCATGGTGGCTGCTTGGCTGTGCTTCACAACCCCAGCTTGGTCCCCCGCCACGAACAAACAGTCATTAGGCTTGGCAGAAAGCCCTACGTCATCGGGACCAGTGTAGGTGTTCCTCCGAAACTCTGTGGTGGGAGGTGTAGGCTCGATTTACGGTTATATTGGGCAATAACTATGTACCGGCATCTCACTTTGAGAGTTTTATTTGAATTATATATATTTAGGGAACATGAATATTGATCCCAAAATAGATACCAGTATTGGTATCTATTATAGGCTTAATAAATTTATGGCCTAATGCCTTGATCCCGGCCACTGCAGAGTAGCGCACGCTGCATGGAGGAACAACTACACTGGGCCCTCCTTGCAGATCTTCCATATATGGTCCGATGCGGTAATGGTTTGTGCCAAACCTAAGGACTGCTTGTTCGTGGCGGGTAACCAAGCTATCCACGTTCCCAGCAATGACAGTCAATGAGGGCCACAACTAATTTGGTCCAACAAGCAGAGCGCATCACCCAGGGCACAATGTGTGCAGTGTTCACAGGCAGGGCAAGGTACGGGGGGGGGGGGCACTCTTACATTTACAAACCATCCATGTTGCGAACATGCATAATAAAATTCAAACATGCATACATCAACAAAAAGGTACATTTATAAATGTTAAGCTTACATTTGATTGGTAATTGCTTCTTTTTTAATGATTTTTGTTTAGAGATGGAGACATTCATTCTTCGCAAAATACAAAATATTCGACCTGGAACAAGAGGGAGGCGGCAAGTGAGTATGTGTTTTTATTTGATTTAATTTGATTATTTTGAAGCGTGCTTCCTGATACTACTGTACAATGCCACTGAACGATTCCTTTATCTATTGCCACAAAAGCAATCATACAAAGCGTCTTTAGATAACATCTTGCTGTTCTTCAGTGCCACAATTGCCTTCCCGAACTTCGCTGACGATCCAGGAGAGTTGAGCCTGCTGCATGCACAGTGGGCACCCATCGGTCTAGGTCTGGTGAGTATGGGTACGGTGGGCCTGCATGGGCCTCTGTGTGATATACTTGGCCTACATGGCCCTCTGTGTGAGACAGTGGGCCTACATTGGCCTTTGTGTGGTACAGTGGGCCTACATGGAACTATATGTGTCATACAGTGGTCCTCTGTGTGATACAGTTAGCCTGCATGGGCTGTCTGTGTGGTACAGTGGGTCTACCTGAAACTGTCTGATGCAGTGGGCCTACATGGGCTTCTGTGTGGTACACTGGGCGTCCAGAGGCTTCTGTGTGATGCAATAGGCATACATGGAACTATGTGTGTGACACAATGAGCATACATGGGCCTCTGTGTGATACAGTGGATTTACATGGGCACATGTGTAATACAGTGGGCCTACATAGGCATATGTGCGATACAGTGGGCCTACATATGCATCTGTGTGATACAGTAGGCATGCATAGGACTCTGTGTGGTACAGTGTGCCCACATGGGGCTCTGTGTGATAAAGTGGGCCTACATGGGTTTCTGTGTGATACAGTGGACCTACATGGGTATATATATGATACAGTAGGCCTACATAGATACGCCTTTGTGTGGCATAGTAGGCCTGCAGAGGGCTCTGTGTGATACAGTGGGCCTTCATAGACCTATGTGTCTCTGTGTGGTACACTGGGCCTACATAGCCCTATGTGTGAGACAGTGGGCCTACATGGGCATCTGTATGGTATACTGGGCCTACGTGGCAATATGTGTGGTACAGTGGGCCTACATGGGCATATGTGTCTCTGTGTGGTACACTGAACCTACATGACCCTCTGTGTGGCACAGTGGGCCTACATGGGCCTCTATGTCTCTGTGTGCTACACTGGGCCTACATAGGCCTCTGTGTGACACAGTGGGCCTACATGGCCTCTTTCTGGTACACTGCGCCTACACAGGCCTCTGGGTGAGACAGTTGGCCTACATGGGCCTATGTGTGGTACACTGGGCCTACATGACCCTGTGTGTGGTACAGTGGGCCTACTTGGTCCTCTGTGTCTCTGTGTGGTACACTGAGCATAAATGACCCTCTGTGTGTTACAGTGGACCTACATGGGCCTCTCTCTCTGTGTGGTACACTGGGCCTACATAGGGCACTGTGTGACACAGTGGGCCTACATGCCATCTTGTGTCAGCGGCTTTCTGCCTGTGAAGTTACTAGTGTGGCTCAGTACATTTCTCTCCATGGAATCCTACATCTTTTTAATATTGTCAAGTTGCGATTTGTTGAATGAATACGATCACAGTCAAATATGCAAGGCACTTGTGGGGTATAATTGATTATGCGAGTATTATTTAGGCCTGGTCCTATTTGCTCCTGCTGCCGTATCACAGGGTTGCTATTTTCAATTACTATATGCTACATGGGTTCAGGGATGTCTATCTGTTATTACCGTCTTTGCAACTCGTACTCAACTTGTTATTCCCTACTTGCTTCTACTTGGCTGAATTCCCCATGCCCCCACCTCTGCCAATTTGGATTTCCACTGCTATGTGTAACTTACAGCATCATCAAAGGCCGGTTGCTCTCATACCATGTCTATGTGGTGTGGGAGGTTAAAAATCCCTTGGGTCGGTAAAAGTGTAGACTCGGGCTTTCTATCGACAAACTGTCTAATGGTGAAAACAAGCCTATTCAGGCTTATCCATGATAGGCAGTATAAATCTTCAACAAAAAAAACAAAAACAAAATTTCTATTTGCTACGGCTATATGTCTAACCAGTAATGGTTGACTGAGCAACTTGGGCAGCGACTCACCTGCCATCAACACAGCAAACATGGCTTGTGTCCTCACATCCTCGAATGAGTTTGTTCGCGCATGAGCGCATCCTCCTGCATCAGCCTTCATTCATCCATAATTTTTCACTTTAAATAAACGGAGCGGGCCTTTAGGAGCCACCGGGCAGAGTTTGCTCATCCAACTAATTTGTATCCCGACTTGTCGAAGTGAAATAATATAGATAATACATAAACAATGCAGCGCTGGTTAGCCAACAAAGCAACATGTGGTTTGCACAGAAAGAATCGTGGTCACGGAATCTAATGTCATCATCTTGCAACAAACGGGCGCAATATTTGGAGAGGGACTCGAACCTACATTCCTGCCATTCCTGGATGATGCAGTCCACCTCTCCACCACCCTATCTGTCTGTGACAGGCTCCTTGCTTATGAGGCTATTGCAGCTGCTACAGATTCTCATTTGTTGATCAATTTCAGTCGTTCGTGTACAACAGCGACCTGTACTACCAGGCGTCTCCCTGGGACGCGCCGAAACGCGTCACTACTTCCGGTGACCCAGTTTACGTCACGAACGGCGTTCCAAACTGGCTCTACGAAGGTACGGGCGTTCCCTTGCAACTTCCGCTCAGTTTTCTTTCACTTCCTGTTATAATTGATTGATTGATCCATTGATCCACTGATCCATTGATCCATTGATCCATTGATCCATTGACCATGATCCATTGATCCATTATCCACTGATCCACTGATCCACTGATCCATTGATCCATTGATCCATTGACCCATTGATTCCTTGATCCACTGATCCACTGATCCATTGATCCATTGATTCATTGATCCATTGATCCATTGATCCATTGGTCCATTGATTCATTGATCCATTGATCCATTGATCCATTGATCCACTGTTCGGAAATACAGAAAACTTATTGGAATAACACTTTCAGTTCCATATCACTTTTTGAATCCAGGTACACATCAGTAAATGACATCATCGTTAAAACCCTGCTGGGTAATTTGTACAATTAACCTCTTTTGCGTGAGGGAGGTGAATAATCGCTTAATATCATCTGCATATTACTACCGCATATCATTGTTATATCCCAGTGACCCACAGTCACAAAATCCTGAACTTCCATCTTATTAAATCCGAGCGCCAGGTCAGATGTAAACTTTTATGTCATTTTTTGTTGTTCAAGTGTGTTTTATTCCTTTGAATAACATGTGTGTCAGTGCTAATGCACTGGTCTTCCAGCCCTAATGACATTTGAGACTACACAGTAAAGAAATCTATAATGATATAGATAGACAGTTACAAGACAATAAGCAAAGCATTGATATGAATCACACGTAAAGAACAAGATAAAGGTAAAGAAGGAAAGAAGCTTATTGGGAGGTAACTACGTTACTTAGACTAGCATGGTAAGCATTAGTAGGAGGGGCACAGCTGATTATCTTTCTAGTGGTGACGTAATTATTGAAAGGGTGATGGTGGGATGGAGGGCGGGCTTTTGTGTTTGAACTGGTTTTCATGGTAATCTCAAGTGAGTACGGAGGTTAATGTTGTTTAATCACTGTTAATCATATAGACCTCAGTAGGATCCAACTCGAAGCATTTCCGAGTTCATTCAGTTGACGGGATGGCCGAATGAGTTAGAGCGTCAGTCTCCCATGTTGGTTGATCTAATGTCGTATCAGGACGGGTACCGATTTGTCACAGTGCGAACTCATGGCAACTTTATAGTGCTGCCCACTGGGAGACCAGGCCACCAGCACCATGCCTTGATATCCCACTCAGTCACATTATCCTGACACTGAGCCAATCAGTCCTTGCCCCATCCTAATAATGCCGAGCGCCAGGCTTGGAATCGACAAGTGTCAATGTTTAAGTCATCGGTTTGACTCGACCAGGGTTCGAACCAAAGAACCATGGGTTCAGATCCCCCAATCTCCAAAAACAAGGGACGGCCGCTCAACTCATTCGACCATCCCGTCTGGTCTACGCCTTTTTTTTTATGAAGATAGTAAAATGTGAAAGGTGGTGATGCATGTGATGCATGTGAGTGGTATATTGCTTGAGCAGTCTGTGCTACATGTGCTTTTCATTCAAGAAATTCCATCCTGAGATATCACCTTAGATTTGCTAGGGCATCAAGCACCAACACACAACAAACCAACACACATTCAAATAATCATTGAACATCCAGTGGCCGGCTTTTTTTGGGTCCATTAGTTGTTTAAGCAGGGGAAATTTCATTCCACTGCTGGTCATAGAAAGCCCGAACCTACACTTTTACCGACCCAAGGGATTTTTAACCTCCCACACCACATAGACATGGTATGAGAGCAACCGGCCTTTGATGACGCTGTAAGTTATACACAGGGGTGGAAATCCAAATTGGCAGAGCTGGGGACACAGGGAATCGAACCGCCGACCCTCAGATTAGGAGTCTGACCTAGAAAAAAGTCAAACACTCTAACCACTCTGCCACAGAGAACGCCACATATATATATATATATATATATATATATATATATATATATATATATATATATATACATAAAAATATATATATATATAAAGAGAGAGAGAGAGAGTCTAATGGGAACTAATTTAATAATGAAAACACAAAAATGGCATTCAACTCGGCCGGGGTTCGAACCCATGACCTCCGGAACGGGAGGCGGGCGCTCTCACCGACTAGTCCATGTTTCGCTCAGAGGATGTGCTGGTGTCACGGTCGGCCGTGTACTGGTCCCCGGACGGGCACCACCTGTTGTTCGGGTCATTCAGTGACCTCGGCGTCCTGCTGACCACCTTCCCGATCTACGGGCCAATGGCCGACGTCTACGGCAAGATGGCGCGCCTCCCGTACCCGAAGGTGAAGCTGGAGTTCCATTTGGAGCCAAGATAAAGCTAAGGTTTAATTGAAAGCGAAGATTCGATTTGAAGCGAAGATTTCATCTAAAGCTACGATTCTATTTGAGGATAAGATTTCATTTAACGCTAAGAGTAAGATTCCAATTAAAGTTACGATTCCATTCAGGTTGATATTCTACTAAGCTGAGATTGCATTTAAAGCTAAGATTCTGTTAAGCTTAGATTCCATTAAAAGTTCAAATTCTATTAATCAAGCGAAGATTTCATTTATAGCTAAGATTCCATTAAAGTTTAAGATTTTACTACAGCGGAGATTCCATACTCTAGATTACATTTTGGCGATTTTGTTTATTTGCTTTGTTACATTCATTGATTAAGCAGGAGAAAATGTAATCACAGACAATGTGTCTTCCTCATTCCATTGCTCCTTCCCATCTCCTAGTAACGCTAGGAGGTGACACGGATCTGCAACATGATGCTAGGTGGTGACAAGGATCTGCAACATTGTAGATGTCTGATTCTACTTGGTTCTGCCGGATTCAGGCCGGATACAAGACGGAGGCGGGGACGCTAGGTCCGAACACGGTGGCGACTCTCTACATCTATGACGTCATCAGAGGGACGCTGCGCCCCATCCGTCCACCATCGGTGTTCAGCAGCAGGTGAGTTCACCCTGCACACGGCCGGAAGTGTGTCGGTGTGTGTTGCTGTGTGTTGGTGTGTGTTGTTGGGTGTTGTTGGGTGTTGTTGGGTGTTGTTGGGTGTTGTTGGGTGTTGTTGTATGTTTGTGTGTGTTGTTGTGTATGGTTGTGTGTGGTTGTGTGTGGTTGTGTGTTGTGTGTTGTTGTGTGTTGGTGTGTGTTGTTGTGTGTTGTTGGGTGTTGTTGGGTGTTGTTGTGTGTGGTTGTGTGTTGTTGGGTGGTGTGTGTTGTTGTGCATTGTTGTGTGTTGTTGTGTGTTGGTGTGTGGTGTGTGTTGTTGCGGGGTGTGGTGTGTTGTTGTGTGTTGGTGTGTGTTGTTGTATGTTGGTGTGTTGTGTGTTGTTGTACGTTGCTATGTGGTGTTATGTGGTGTTGTGTGTTGTTATGTGGTGTTGTGTGTTGGCGTGTGTTGTTGTGAGTTGTTGTATGTTTGGTTGTGTTGTTGTGTGTTGTTGTGTGTGGTTGTGTGTGGTCGTGTGTTGTGTGGTGTGTGTTGTTGGGTGGTGTGTGTTGTTGTGGGCTGTTGTGTGGTGTGTGTTGTTGTGGGGTATGGTGTGTTGTTGTGTGTTGGTGTGTGTTGGTGTGTGTTTGTGTATGTTGGTGTGTGTTATGCATTGTTGTATGTTGTTATGTGGTGCTATGTGGTGTTGTGTGGTGTTATGTGGTGTTGTGTGTTGTTGTGTGTTGGTGTGTGTTGTTGTGTGTTGTTCAGTGTTACTCGGTTTTGTTCTGTGTTGTTAGGTCTTGTTGTGGGTTGTCGAGGATATTTGTGAGTGTGAGTTGGTGTGTATATTGGTGTGTGTCCGTATGTGTGTTGGTGTGTTAGTGTGTTGGTGTGTGTGTTGATGTGTGTTGGTGTGTGATGGTGGTGTGGTGTTAAGTATATTAGTGAGTGTGTGTTAGTCTGTGCATTGGTGTGTGTTGGTATCTGTGTTGGTGTGTGTTGTGTGTGTGTGTTGTCGAGGATATTAGTGAATGTGTGTTGGTGTGTGTGTTGGTGTGTTAGTATCTGTGTTGGTGTGTGATGGTGTGTGGTGTTAAGGATATTAGTGAGTGTGTTGGTGTGTGTTGGTGTGTGTTGGTGTGTGTTGGTGTGTGGTGGTGTGTGATGGTGTGGGGTGTCGAGGATATGAATGAGTGTGTGTTAGTCTGTATGTTGGTGTGTGTTGCATGGTCTGTTTGTTCGTGTCTGTTTGTATGTGATGGTTTGTGGTGTTAAGGATTTTAGTGAGTGTGGGTTAGTCTGTGCATTGGTGTGTGTTAGTATGTGCGTTGATGTGTGATGGTGTGTGGTGTTAAGAATATTAGTGAGTGTGTGTTGGTGTGTGTTGCATGGTCTGTGTTTTGGTGGGTGTTGGTCTGTGTATGGGTGTGTGTTGTCAAGGATATTAGTGAGTGTGTGTTGGTCTAGTATGGTGTGTGTGTTGGAGTGTGTGGTGGTGTGCATTGTGGGTGCTGTTGGTGCGTATGTTGGTGTGTCTTGGTGTGTTACTAGTGTGTGGTGCTATGTCTGGTGTGGGTGATGGTGGTGTCTATGTTGGTGTGTGTTCGTGTTTTACTAGTGTGTCGTAATGTGTGTTGGTGTCTATGTTGGTGTGTCTTGGTGTGTTACTAGTGTGTGGTGGTGTGTGTGGTGTGGGTGATGTTGGTGTCTATGTTGGTGTGTCTTGGTGTGTTACTAGTGTGTGGTAATGTGTGTGGTGTGGGTGATGGTGGTGTCTATGTTGGTGTGTGTTGGTGCTTATTAGTACTACTAATACTAGTGTGTGGTGGTCTGTGTTGTGGGTGATGTTGGTGTGTATGTTGGTGTGTGTTGATTTGTACTAGTGTGTGGTGGTGTGTGTGTTGTGGGTGATAGTGGTGTCTATGTTGGTGTGTGTTGGTGTTTTACTAGTGTGTGGTAATGTGTGTGGTGTGGGTGATGGTGGTGTCTATGTTGGTGTGTGTTTGTGCTTATTAGTGTATGGTGCTGTGTGTGGCATGGGTGATGTTGGTGTGTGTTGGTGTGTTACTAGTGTGTGGTGTTGTGTGTGGTGTGGGTGATGTTGGTGTGTTACTCGTGTGTGGTGTTGTGTGTGGTGTGGGTGATGTTGGTGTGTATGTTGGTGTGTGTTGGTGTGTTACTAGTGTGTGGTGTGGGTGATGTTGGTGTGTATGTTGGTGTGTGTTGGTGTGTTACTAGTGTGTGATGGTGTGTGGTGTGGGTGATGTTGGTGTGTATGTTGGTATGTGTTGGTGTGTTACTAGTTTGTGATGGTGTGTGGTGTGGGTGATGTTGGTGTGTATGTTGGTATGTGTTGGTGTGTTACTAGTGTGTGATGGTGTGTGGTGTGGGTGATGTTGGTGTGTATGTCGGTGTGTGTTGGTGTGTTACTAGTGTGTGATGGTGTGTGGTGTGGGTGATCTTGGTGTGTATGTTGGTGTGTGTTGGTGTGTTACTAGTGTCTGGTGTGGGTGATGTTGGTGTGTATGTTGGTGTGTGTTGGTGTGTTA
The DNA here is from genome assembly GCA_030323885.1 of Branchipolynoe longqiensis. NCBI lineage: Eukaryota > Metazoa > Annelida > Polychaeta > Phyllodocida > Polynoidae > Branchipolynoe > Branchipolynoe longqiensis. The sequence continues at coordinate 21,224,782 of CM059202.1, forward strand.
CTAGTGTGTGGTGGTGTGTGTGGTGTGTGAGATGTTGGTGTGTATGTTAGTGTGTGTTGGTGTGTTACTAGTGTGTGGTGTGGGTGATGTCGGTGTGTGCATAGTGCCATTTGACCAGTCCTACTTTCAATTCACACAAGTTCTAACAGAACTAGCCTAATCCTCTACAATCTCTGGTTATAGAGTTGGGACAAGAAACAATAACAATTCATGGATTCAGCTTTTCATTCTATCTACAAATAATGCCAACATGTGTTGTCATTATTTGAATGACGTGAAGCATTAGCATATCAATTAAAATTAATTATTATTTCTTGACTGATATCACCAAATCACTCAGACATTAGGGGGTGTTACGGGTGCTAGCTACATCAATAATCAACAATAACAGCACACTGTAGCCTCCAAAACGAATTTCCATGATAACTATGCCGGAGTATGCACATAACATAATGAATATGCTTATATATTTATGTTTATGAATTTGTATTATGCATATATTTATCTTGTTATGTATTTATGTAGCTATATAGTTGCATATCTATATAATTCCATAGTTATATAGTTACAACGTTACATAGTTGGATATTAATATAATTATATAGTTCTACATTTATATATTTAGATACATATATATATCTATTATATATGCATATATTTTTACATATTCTATTCATATGCAAGTGTTTCGCACTAGTGACAAGGTAGGGGCCAGTGGCACCACCAGTCCCAACTGTGAAAAGGGGTCACCCATAAAGAGTACACAACATATAGGTGATAATATAGAGAACATTACCTTCTGCGCCTTTATACTCGCATAATCCTTATACATCACACTTAGATATGTATATACTTGTTCACTTGCAGTGCACACTATTACCTGCAGGTGGCGTGGACAAACACGTCCCACGTGATGATCACGTGGGCAAACCGCGTCCAGAACCACAGCGTGACAACACTCTGCCAGGCCAACTCCCTCGTCTGCTTCACGGTAGGTGGCGGTCACATTCGTTGATTAAGCAGGGACAATTTCAATCACAGAATTGGTCTTCTCCATTCCACTGCTTCGTGCCCTATTCTATTAAAGCTGCATAGTCCGATGAAATATCAAATTTTCAAAACCAAACCAATTATCTAGATTTGATTTTACATATGTAACTTAGCTACTGGTGCACTTATTAAGCATTTGTTTCTGCGTAGAAGGCAATACTGAGTCAATTTAACAGAACCTGTTACTGTAGAAGTCTATGGTGTCAGAGTTTTGTCAAGCATGCCAAAACTAATTTTCTATGTTTGCACTCAAAATATCTCAAAGGTTTACCATTTAAAATATAAGTAATTTTGAACTAATGTAACTAGTGACTGATCTAATATATTTATCTCAGACAAAAATACAGAAATTCAAAACCATCGGACGCTGCAACGTTAATGCCAAGTGACAGGCTAGGTATTGACAAATATAAATTCTAAGTAATTAATTTGACTCGACCAGAATTCACACGTCGGGCTAAAAATCTGTTGACCTGCTACCAAAGAAGCAGGCACTCAACCATTCCACCATCTGCCTGCTTTCAACACAATTTCCTATCAGGAAATCGTCATCATGTTAAAATGAACTAATCACCTCCCAGAAATTTCATCCACATTCAGATCAGTAAAGACCATTCATACTTATCACAAGCATCACGTGTGTAACAAAGAGGACACTTGTACATCACCCTGCACCTCTGAACAAAGTGTTTACTAAGAATGACTTTTACCTGGAATTTTATTTTCCTTGACCACCATTTTTATAATTGTGAGCTTTTGAAATTCATGTGTCTTTTGACAAATATTTGATTGTGTGATTTTACACTTTGTGCAAAAGTGATGGCATAAGAAGCAACAATGGTCCGTTACTAGCACTGGTAAAATCAAAATGCAGTGCATATGATCGCAGTGTAGCTAACATGAGTGCCAATATTTGGAATAACCTACCAGCTGCAACACGAAATGCAGAAAGCATATCAGTGTTTAAGAAACTACTAAAACATAATGTAACCTAGAAAGGCAGATGTTTAAATGGATTCACACAAAGTATAGTGAAAGCTGGATTTTGGACTGTTTGCAATCTACAAACAGTTACAAGCCATAAACAAGAAGCAAGGAAACCTCAATTATTACTTAAAAGATTTGAATCAAATTGGGCAAGTACTGCCCAGCGGTGAAAACAAGTGCTAACACACTTATCCGCTATGGGCCGGGTAAATAAATTCATTAAAAAAATACAACAACAAAAACAATGAAAATGGACAGAATACAAGTTAGACACTTATCACCGTGAATATGGCCTTTGTTGCCGACTTGGCATAAAAGAACCACCAATTAATCAATCAATCAATCCTCCGCGAGCACTCCTCGACCAGGTAGAAGAGCCATGCAGTGGTCATCAGGTCATATATACTTTGCCAGATTGCAATAGAATATCACGCAAACACCCCCCCCCCCCGCTCCTCCCCACCCTCACTGACGGCTATTCTGCTGTTCATTGCAGCATCTGGAGGACTGGTTCCCAGGAGGCTGGGTGAGGGTGGTAAGTATGTCAACCGGAAGTAGATTGATTTTCACTTATATTTTATTTTATTTTGTATTATTAATTTAGAACATTGTAGTCTACATAATAATTAATTACATCATAAGCGCAGTGGAGATGACACCCATTGGACTACAATAAGATCTTAATTGTTTATTAGTATTTCAAATTGTTATTTATATATATATTTTTTTGTACATAATAAATAATAAATCAATCGTTGTGCAGCGGTGACTGTGCATCTCTTACTGTGCAGCTCTGACTGTACAGCTCTTACTGTGCAGCTCTGACTGTGCAGCTCTGACTGTGAAGCTCTGACTGTGCAGCTCTGACTGTGCAGCTCTGACTGTGCAGCTCTGACTGTGCAGCTCTGACTGTGCAGCTCTGACTGTGCAGCTCTGACTGTGCAGCTCTGACTGTGAAGCTCTGACTGTGCAGCTCTGACTGTGCAGATCTGACTGTGCAGCTCTGACTGTGAAGCTCTGACTGTGCAGCTCTGACTGTGAAGCTCTGACTGTGAAGCTCTGACTGTGCAGCTCTGACTGTGCAGATCTGATGGTGCAGGGTGACGTGACGTTGTCTTCTTGCAGCCCCTGCCCACTCCTGTATTCCTTGACGCCGGACGCGGCTACGTCACCATCCGGTCACGTGAAGTCGGTACATCCGGGCAGTGGCGCCACCTGGCGGTAATCCCAACGCAGGTAAGGCAAAACAAGTGATAACACATGACCTACTTAGAGGCTGTATTGGCACTTAGCGTTCTGAGTGTGTCTAGATACACAATCCGTGTGTTCCACGTTCCGCTGGTGCCTTAGTGAGGACGGATCTGTGATGCAACACGCCGGGTCACAGCGTCCGTGGTTTCTATTTATTTAACACTATGTATGCATTTCTTTAGGTTTCTGGTTTTGTATAGGTGTTTCTTTTTATTCATTAGTTGATTAAGTGGCAGAATTTTCAATTGCGAACAATTGGTCTTCCTCATTCCACTGCTCCTTCCCCTATCCTATTAATGTTGAGTGACAGACTAGGTAGTGAAAAGTATACATTTTTAAGTCATAGGTTTGACTCGACCAGGGTTTGAACCTGTGGGCATCGAATCCCATCACCTACCAAAATGCGAGAGGGGGGCTCAACTCATTCGGCCACCCCATCTGGTTTGGAAGCGTTGAACAGGGACACCGAGTGACAAAGTTGAAATCCACTACATTCAGTGCGTTTACCCATCATTCTGTCAAAAAAACGAATTTCACTTCTTTTATTTATTCACAATGTTGTGGAAGCTTTGGGCTGGCACACATTAACACACGCACAAAACCAATGCACTTAGCAGTGGTCGCCATCTTGAATATGTAAAACTGACCAATTCAGTTGAAGTACTGCTCTACCAGCTCCCTTTTAATGAGTTTGTATCCTCGATAAAGGTATTCAGTTAAGACCCCCCCCTCCTCCCACTACTGACCTTGACCCTGCTAGTCTAGCATAGTTACCTCCCACTACTGACCTTGACCCTGCTAGTCTGGCATAGTTACCTCCCACTACTGACCTTGACCCTGCTAGTCTAGCATAGTTACCTCCCACTACTGACCTTGACCCTGCTAGTCTAGCATAGTTACCTCCCACTACTGACCTTGACCCTGCTAGTCTGGCATAGTTACCTCCCACTACTGACCTTGACCCTGCTAGTCTAGCATAGTTACCTCCCACTACTGACCTTGACCCTGCTAGTCTAGCATAGTTACCTCCCACTACTGACCTTGACCCTGCTAGTCTAGCATAGTTACCTCCGACTATCCTCCTTTTGCTCTTGTCCCGTTCTTTGCCCATCATTCGTATTGATGTTTTGCTCTCATTTGTAATTGTCTATCTATATTGTTTTAGATGTGTCTAGTGTGTAGTGTCATTTGTTATTAGGGCTGGAAAACCACAGTAAATGTTGATTTATTGAACGACGCCTCTAGAGCACATTGATTTTCGTTTCATCGGCTAGTGGACGTCAAAAGGCTGGAAGACCAGTGTATCAGCACTGACATGTGACATGTTATTCAGAGGAATAAAACAACTTGAACAACAACAAACAACAAGCTACAAACCAGTGTCCATCTGCTTTGTTTTGACAACTAGGGCTATACTATGATAGTGACGTCACTGGTCAGCGCGTCTGTACTGGGCGCCTGGTGACGTCATCTGTTTGTTTTGTGTGCGTTCCGCAGAGGGACGCCGAGCGTCACGTCCGGTACCTGACTGGGGGATGTCGGGACGTGTTCACGGTGAATGCAGTGGACGCCGCGCGCCGCCTGGTGTGAGTTTCCTTCTGGGTAGTTAGGACCTTCTGGGTAGTTAGTGCACTTGCATGACACCCATTCAAGGACACGCTCCAATTCCCCCTGATCTTGGAGTCTAAAGCCCCGTTCACACACGGGCCTTAAGTCGCCTCAACTAGTTCGCCTCATCTAATCCACCTCGCGAAGCGGTCTACATGAGACAAACTAGTTTGGTCGACTCAGCCCTAATTCGCCTCAGCGGCGCATTCACACGCATGATCTGAGTCGACTTAGATGAGGCAAACTAGTTGAGGCGGCTTAAGGCCCGTGTGTGAACGGGGCTTAAGATACACAAAAAAGGTTATTGCATGAGTAGTCATGGTTGCAGGGTCTAAAAAGGAAATTAATGCACTGGCATGATTCCCTCAAATTTGAGGTCGAACTCCACTGACTATGAAGTTCACCAACCTAACTACAATGCATTACAATAAAGGGGTTAGAGCTAATGTTCTAAGAACAAATACCGTGAGGTCATCTGTTGTAGTCTGTGTGCACTCACGACCGTCATTCAAAACCTAACTCCCAACAATTCTTCAAATGACCCGATACCCTGACCTCACAAAATCACAGCGTAAACTGAGTGTCCTTACTAACACTACCGCATGGGGTAGGTATTTACCAAAATGTCGCAAACACCAACAAAATTAACATAATTAAGGCCGGCCACTAACAGCTAAGGTGACAAGGCAACTACCAAATTGAGACTATTGATGTTCAGCATTGCAAACAAGCTGTGATGCGACTTACTCGTAATGGATAGCGTAAATAAGCCATCACAACAAACAAACAAAAACTAGCAGCAGGAAGGCATCCACTGAGGCCACCTGGTATGAGTTTCCCGAACTAACAGCAGCAGGAAGGCATCTATTGATGATCTACAGATGCTGCCTGGTGTGAGTTTCACGAACTAACAGCAGCGCGAAAGCATCCACTGACACCGCCTGGTGTGAGTTTCACGAACTGACAGCAGCAGGAAGGCATCCACAGACGCCGCCTAGTATGAGCTTCACAAACTAACAGCAGCAGGAAGGCATCCACTGATGCCGTCTGGTGTGAGTTTCACGAACTAATAGCAATAGGAAGGCACCACAGACGCCGCCTAGTGTGAGTTTCATGAACTAACAGCAACAGGAAGGCACCACTGACGCCGCTTAGTGTGAGTTCCACAAGCTAACAGCAACAGGAAGGCACCACAGACGCCGGCCTAGTATGAGTTTCACGAACTAACAGCAACAGGAAGGCACCACTGACTCCGCCTAGTGTGAGTTTCATGAACTAACAGCAACAGGAAGGCACCACTGACGCCGCTCTGTGTGAGTTCCACAAGCTAACAGCAACAGGAAGGCACCACAGACGCCGACCTAGTGTGAGTTTCACGAACTAACAGCAACAGGAAGGCACCACAGACGCCGACCTAGTGTGAGTTTCACAAACTAACAGCAACAGGAAGGCACCACTGACTCCGCCTAGTGTGAGTTTCATGAAATAACAGCAACAGGAAGGCACCACTGATGCCACCTAGTGTGAGTTTCGCAAACTAACAGCAACAGGAAGGCACCACAGACGCTGCCTAGTATGAGTTTCACGAACTAACAGCACCAGAAAGGCACCACTGACGCCACCTAGTGTGAGTTTCGCAAGCTAACAGCAACAGGAAGGCGCCACAGACGTGCTGCGTGTTGTTTATATTAGGGTCGCTGGTTCCCGGCAAAGCAAAGCCCTTACAAACAAGGGGTTTTTAAAGTTGTGTTGTGGCGGTGATCAAAATGCGAAATATTGACCCTACAGCGGGATTCGAACCCACCCTTCTTACCGCTCTGGGGCTGGAGTACTAACCATTACACTACCAGGCTCCCTAATGCAATCACTCTATCCACTCCTACCTGTCTATCTGTCTCCTTGCCTGAGAGGTCAGTGCAGACTACTACACTTGCATAGTCCGATAAAAGTGCCAAAGTTCCTAAAGCTAAACACTTATCTAGATTTAAACCTACATAATATTAACTTAGACATTGGCGCGCTTATTCAGCGTGTGTTGCTGCATAGAAGAGACGACTATGTCAACTTAATACAAGCTGATACTGCTCAAGTCTATGGGATCAGAGTTTTGATAAACATGCCAAAATTCATGTTGTATGTTTACACTCCAAATATCGTCAAAGTTAGCCATTTTAAATCAAAGTTGCTTCACACTAAAGTTAGGTCAATTATAACGATCAAACTAATATATTTATCTCAGAACATGACAAAACTGCAAAACCATGAGGTAATCAACATTAAAGGTCGGGCTCTCAGCGCCAAGTTGAACCAGCCGGTGCCAACTCAGACACCCCCCCCCCCCTTCCACCCCTGTCCTTATTTAGCCAAGTGACATACTTCGTGAGGTCACGTGATGCTGCCTCCAGTGTCGATGCTTTTAGCCCTTTCATGGGCCCACCAATCAGGACACTTACTGAGTGGTGTTATTTTGTTGTCTAAATCAAAGCCATTTGTGGATATACATTAACATATGCTTAGCTTAACGCGGATACATATTGCTGCTATCTTCGCTTCATGTGAGTACACTTTATTGAAAGCTTAGCTTAATACTAATGTGCATTAGTGGAATCATAGTTGATGTGCTTAAGTTTTAATGGAATGTTAGCTTAATATTTAGGCCCTATATCCATTAATGTAAATTATAAGTAATATTAGCTTTCTTTGTATTCGTGACTATGGAATCTCAGCTTTATATGAATACACAATATGGCAAGAATAGCTTTATGCGAATACGTATCAATATAATCTTAGCTTTATATGAACACAAATTACTGCAATATTAGCTTCATGCGAATATGTATCAATGGAATGTCAGCTTTACATGAATCAAAATACTGCAATCCTAGCTTTAGGCGAATATGTATCAATGGAATGTCAGCTTGAATTGTTCATTCCAGCTATTATGTGTCGACATCGGGCGACCCGAAGGATCGAGAAGTCTTCAGGTAACTATGGGGAGCCGGTTGGACCGTTAACGTATGGCGTGCCATTTGAAACATTAACAATTACAGCACGTAGTAATGTGTATTGTTCATTCCCATTAAATGTAGTATCTTTCATTAACACAAATGTGGTATCACTCTGGAACATATGTCAAGGTGATGTGGAATTCGTAACAAAAGGGATTTTATCTACGAAAACAATTGTCATTCTTTCATTTAGAGAGAACAATAAAAAGCTGTTGTACCATGGTGTGTACTAGATCGATTCTACCCCTCTTTTGGTAGTCGAATGAAGCTGATGGAATTGTCACTGTGCCATATGCTGACAACAATAAAAAAACACAACGGATGGCCAAATGAGTTGAGCATCTGCCTCCCTAGATAAATGATTCACCCGGTACTTGTAGTACACGGGTGAAGGACAACGTAGTGTAAATACGGGCGAAAATAGCTTTAGTATGGAACCTGAACTAGAAACTGTGGCTCCAGTATCAAATGGCTACATATATAGGCACAGAGTTGGTGAAATGGGAGAGAATGCAAAAAGACAAGATGGCGGCCGCAGAACGCCGTCGATTTCACTTTAAATCTTATTAAACTAGATATTATATTATATTTTTCAACTCAAAGGTAGCGGGCTAATAATAAAACAGATGTAAAGAATAATTGTTGCTTCTTAGATTGTGAAATTAGGCTCTCATTTCTTTGACCCGCATTTTCGACAGCTTTTACATAAGGTTGGTTTGCACCCCTACTGCAGCAGTACGGGGTGAATCTTGTATCTACCTCCTCCCGTACTAGTAGGTAATGGCATTAGAACTCCCGGGTCGAACCCTGGTCTAGTTAAACCAATGACTTAAAAGATTATACTAACTTGTCGCTACCTAATCGGACATTCAACATTATTGGGACAGGGCAAGGAGCAGTGATATGAAGAAGACCAATTGCCCGAGATTGAAATCTCATCTGCTTAATCAACTAACGTACCCACAAAAAAACAAGGATCATTCTTTCGTTTAAACGAGCATAACACAAATATAAAAGTATAAAATATCCCAGAGCTAGGCAGTTATCTAGATTTGATCCTACATATCCAACTTAAGTGTTTGTTTCGTTGTCGTTGTTTTACTTCCTAGCAACACCTAAGGTCATATCAGGACGGCTCCAACATAAGTACTGGTGCATTCATTAAACATGCATTGCTGCCTAGGAATAGTCCTGAGACAAGTTAATAGAACACTTGAATGCAAATCACTTGGGTTGGTAAAAGTGTAGGTTTGGCCTTTCTCAGTTTCTATCGACCAACTGTCTAATGGTGAAAACACGTCTATTCACACTTATCCATGATAGGCAGTATACATGTATAAATCTTCAAGAAAACAACGTGGCAGCTATCAGCTGCTTTCTATAGACTAGTTCGTAATTCCGACTGCGCATGCGCTGAAAACGGCGTCGACAGCAAAACAAAGACGTACAGCCATTGAGTTTGCCGATACGCGCCGTGCACAACTTCAATTTTAATCTAAATTAATAGAAATACACAACAATTTGGCATAAACATGGATGCACGAGTGCAATATAATAATATAATTAATAGATTTAAGACGCAACTATCCATACTCGTCGGTCGTGGTGGTTAAGTCAGTTCATGTAGTTGTGTAGTTTGGGTTGTCTCGTCTCTGGCATGAATTACCGATGTTATGAGTGCCATTCACAATTGAGCATTTTGAGCTAATAAACATACAAGTCCCCACAAAACAATCAAGTCATTTTACAGGCTGATGTTTATCACAATTTTTAAATCTTGTTCTAAGTATTAAAATGCCAAATGTGTCAACAGAAACTTGTTTCAAAGAAATATATAACCAATGTCTGATTAACCGTACCTATTTTCTAGCTCTACAGATGTTATTAACTATATAAATAAAAACATGAATACAATTGCTAAAACTGACTCTGGCTATGGCCCTAACATTAGTGTGAGTGACCCGATTTGTTTAAATCTAAATGCAGATGGTATAAGATGTCCTGATTAGATTGATCTAAATGCAATGCTGGATAAAAGATTAACATCTTAATTTATTATATATATGTTATTAGTTGGTATTCTACGTTTCAAACAAGAGCTGAGATGAGCTGAAACTAGCACATTTCATAGCTGCACCCAGTGTATTAGCATGTGCCATGTGCTTCATGCGGGTTTGTTTTGCTTTGTCGCATCCCACAATGCACCGCGCTGCTGGAATTACGAACCAGTCTATTTACAGAGTCGGACTCAGTGATGCGGAACGTCACTTCCGGACCATAACGTGTCTGACGTGTGACGGACAGTGTTCATTCAACCGCGCCTCATTCAGGTAAGTCAATCTGAAATTACTTTAATTCTAGAACATTGCATCTATATAATGCAAATTGTGAACTAATAAAATTGTAACCAAATTGCTTGAAACTATAATGCGGGGGTGATGAAAATGGGAAATATTATGCCTAGATGAGGATTCGAACCCACACACTTCTTCCCATCCCTGAGCTACCATGCTAACGATTTCACTACATAGGCTGCCTGATATCATCACCTTATCCACGACTACCTCTCTATGTGGCTCGTTGCTGGAGAGGTCAGTGCAGACTACTACACTTATCCCTCTAAAATTGTAAAAATCATTTTTAATGGTTTAAGTCCATAAGTTGTTTGATCCGGACAGAAAGTTTTAATGAGGGATAGATGCATATTCACGGTCATTGCTCTCATGCGGAGATCTGATATGTCCACACATGAGCCTAACCACCACGTGACTGCTGACCACCTTTGCTGCTTTGCAGCACTAGGTGGCAGCAGGCTAGCTGGAGGCAGTCGCCGGGTGACTTGACTTTTTGGTGGTTCGTAACCTTGGCGCTTACGGGCTGCAGGACTGCAGCAATAGAAAACGGCCCCGATAAATCGGTCCGCTTTTTTGGATGAAGAGTTAACTTCAGAGTGGACAGTTGTAGAGGCGGCGGATTCTTTACAACAATAACGACAAGTCATTGGAGCATCACTGGTTAACTCCGGTCTGATCAGCTGATTGTAGCTGTGCACTCAGTGTCCAGTCAGCGATGGGTTGGGAGGGGGGGAGGGGGAAAGGTGGGATCTGCAGCAAGAAGGAAAGCGAAACAGTGAAAAAGGAAAAGGGTCCCACCCAAGCAAACAACTCCCTTGACCAGGGGGAGGAGTAAACCCGGGAGGAAAAAAAGAAGAAAGGGTAGTATAGCGGAAAGAGAAATGAGGAGAGTTGAGTCAAAGGGCCGTGCATCCTTGCCCAGTGGTGACCAGTCGGCAAGTCAGAGACACAGACAGAGTAAGAGGTAGAAAGTGAAATACTGGCCGGCTCTCCCTGCACAAACTCTTTTTAGGCATCTATCAAGGAGGATCCTGGTTGCAGAGGAGAGGCGATAGAGGAGGTGTGGACGAGGTGGAGTTCGGACAGTAAGTGTCCCCGGGTGATCGATCCCTGTGCCTTGGCTGACATAGTAACAGCCACTCCCCACTGGGAGAGGTTATCTGCATCCTGGCTGGGCAGTGAACAGGCCACGTGTGTTGTGTGGCCAGGGCCAGCGGGGAGATAAATAAAGACACCTTTTTTAAGTGAATCGGAGCTTTCCCTCATCGTGGTACGCAACATCAATAATATTACGCGGCATGGTCTATCATTTAATTTGTTTAAATTCAATTTTAATATTTTGTCGTGTAATGTGCTGACTGCTGACCCACCTCTGACTGCTGACCCAGCTCTGACTGCTGACCCAGCTTTGACTTCTGACCCAGCTCTGACTCCTGACCCAGCTCTTACTGCTGACCCACCTCTGGCTCTGACTGACGCCCCACCTCTGACTGCTGACCCACCTCTGACTGCTGACCCAGCTCTGACTGCTGACCCACCTCTGACTGCTGAGCTAGCTCTGACTGCTGACCCACCTCTGACTGCTGAGCAGCTCTGACTGCTGTCCAAGCTCTGACTGCTGACACACCTCTGACTGCTGACCCACCTCTGACTGCTGACCCACCTCTGACTGCTGAGCAGCTCTGACTGCTTACCCACCTCTGACTGCTGACCCGACGCTGACTGCTGACCCAGCTCTGACTGCTGACCCAGCTCTGACTGCTGACCCACCTCTGACTGCTGACCCAGCTCTGACTGCTGACCCACCTCTGACTCCTGAGTCTCCTCCTGCAGCAAGACGCCCGCCTTCTGCGTGAGACACTGCCGGGGTCCGGGCGTCCCGTACGACGCACTGCTCGACCTGAGGAACCTCACACAGGGCCAGGCTGCACTGAGCGGTGAGTGAGTAACCAGTGAGTAATCAGTGAGTAATCAGGAATCAGTTAATGGTGAGTGAGTAAGCAGTGAGTGAGTGAGTGAGTGAGCAATGAGTAATCAGTGAGTGTTGAGTGAGTAATCAGTGAGCGATTAGCAAGTGATGAGTGAGTAATCAAGGGTAACCAGTGAAATGTGAGTGATGTGGCTGAGTGAGTAATCAGTGATTGTTGAGTGAGTAATCAGTGAGTGTTGACTGAGTGCTGAGTGTTGAGTGAGTAATCAGTGAGTGATTAGTGATTATTCCGTGAGTAATAAGTGAGTAGTCAGTAATTATTCGGTGAGTAGTCAGTGTGAACTGTCACTTCGTGAATTAACTTACAGTTACCCTAATTAAATTTGACTAATTAACTTACATTGATGAATTCATGCTAATTATTGTACATTAATTAACGTACCACGAATTATTTGCCACAATCTGCTTCTGTTAATTAATTTACATTAATTAGACTAATTAACTGGCACACATAGCCTACCTTAATTAATTTTAAATCAAGTAACTTGCACAAATTAACTAGTCTATTATTGTACACTAAGTAAGTCCCGTGAACTAATTAACTAACGTGATGAACTTTCTCTAATTAATTTAACAATATTGTTTACTAATTAGTGAAACCTAATGAACCTGCACTTATTAAATATTCTAATTGTTAACACTATTGAATATACTCACTCTCATAACGATGCATTGCTTGGCTCAGGAAGAGTCTGATAAAAACATGAACCTTTCTAAATCAACATCCCTAATGAACCACACATCCATAGTGAAACATGGTATGGTATAGTTATTTAAATCTGCAGGACACTTACTAAGCTAGATAAGTAGCACCACGATCATTGCACCTTATCTACTAACACTTGACCATGCACACATACAATGTCTTCCAAAGGGGTTCACTGAACTAACATTTGTGTGTTTGTGTTGTTGTTGTTTTATGTCTTAGCAACATCTAAGGTCATATCAGGATGGGTACCGACTTGTGACAGTACGCACTCATGGTGACTTTATAGTGCTGCCCCACTGGGAGACCAGGCCACCAGTACCATGACCTGATATCCCACTCAGTCACATTATCCTAACACTGTGCACACCAGTCCTTGCCCTACCGTAATAATGCTGAGCGCCTGGCTAGGAAGCGACAAGTATCAATTTTTAAGTCATTGGTTTGACTCGACCAGGGTTCGAACCCACGATCCCATAGTCTACCAACATGGGAGACGGATGCTCTAACTCATTCGGCCATCCCGTCTGGTCCTTTTTTGGGGGTCATTTTTAACAATAACACAAGGAAACCACACCAACATCATATTATACTTTTTTTGTGATCATATCTGCATCGAAGTATAGGATGTAAACTGCATCAAATTCTACTAGCAGAATAACTTCATATTCACCTTGTATATTAATACAAAGCTACCCTAACCGTGACACTGAAACTATCAAATGTACACCGTTATCTCTCAATGCTGTTTGGTAATGGCACTATTCTTTTTGCTTTGTACCAAGCTTTTTGTTGATTTTAGACTCTATTATAAACGGGAATGTATGTAACATGATATGGCTGGAAGACCAGTGCCTCAGCGCTGAGAATATACCTTTATTCGCTGAATAAAATGATCATTTACAACAACAAAACATGTTATAACATGTTTGATGGTCCGGAAGTCCAACTTTTTCCACCCAGACCTATCCTACAGATCACTGAACACGACTGACCTACATGCGGTGACCTCCTACCACTCGCCAATCATAGAGGTTGCCACATTTGACCTACTTTGTGTTAATTTGTTGATGTCAAATAGATGCCGGTAAAGCTTAATTTGCCATGCTGCTTCTTCTTGACTCCGAGTGTTGTGAGTTAATCGTTTAACGTCGTCCACAGGAAGTGTTCTCACAAACAACAGCATCCTCAGGGACGCCATCAAGTCCAAGCTCATCTCGGAGCGGAAGTTCCTGAAAATCCCGATAGGTGGCGGCTACAGTAAGTCTACCCACTAAGTTCCTCGGAGATAGATCTAACAGACCTTTTCCGCAGAGCATGCTGCACAGTGAGCTGCTACCGACGTCATTATCAGCAAACTTTATTGTCTCTGTAGATTTTGTAAAACAGAAGAAACTTTATTGTCTCTGTAGATTGTTGTAAACCACAACAAACCTTATTGTCTATGTAGATTGTTGTAAAACACAACAAACTTTATTGTCTATGTAGATTGTTGTAAACCACAACAAACTTTATTGTCTCTGTAAATCCTGGGTACTCTATTCTTTTTTGCAGAAGCGCAAGCTCAAGTTTTCCTTCCGCCTGGTTTCTCGGAAAGAAAAAAATACCCACTCCTCATATCGACGTAAGTCCCGTTGTTTTATTTGTTGTTTTACGTCCTTGCAACATCTAAGTTCATATCAGGACAGGTACCAACTTGTGACAGTGCACACTCCTGGTGGCTTTATAATGCTGCACCACTGGGAAATCAGGCCACCAGCACCATGATATCCCACTCAGTCACATCATCCTCACACTGAGGAAACCAGTCCTTGTGATATCCTACTAATGCTGAGCACCAGGGTAGTAAGCAACAAGTATCAATTTTAAAGTCATTGGTTTGACTCGACCAAAAAAAGAACGTCTGACCTCCCACACGTGAGGCCCAGGCTCTATCGAGTAGGCCACCGCGTCCGGTCTAAGTCCCGAGTAGAACGCAGGAACCAGCAGCTTGGCGAAGATGAATGATCAGATGAACGCGCAGTTGTGGCGTTCTCTGTGGTGGAGTGGTTAGAGTGTCTGACTTTTTTCTAGGTCAGACTCCTAATCTGAGGGTCGGCGGTTCGATTCCCCATGCCCCCAGCTCTGCCAATTTGGATTTCCACCGCTGTGTATAACTTACAGCGTCATCAAAGGCCGGTTGCTCTCATACCATGTCTATGTGGTGTGGGAGGTTAAAAATCCCTTGGGTCGGTAAAAGTGTAGGCTCGGGCTTTCTATCGACCAGCAGTGGAATGAGGAAGACCAGTCGTCTATGACTGAAATTTCCCCTGCTTAAACAACTAATGGACCAAAAAAAAAAAAAAAAAAATTATCTACCTCCTTAAACAAAATAGCTATTTACATTTGATCCATCAAACCCAACTTAGTTTAGATGTTTGTTGTCTGTGGAGTTTTACGTCTTGGCAACATCTGAAGCCATATCACGACGGGTACCGACTTGTGACAGTACCCACTCAGGGTGACTTTATAGTGCTGCCCCAATGGGAGACCAGGCCCCGGGCACCATGACTTGATTTCCCACTCAGTCACATTATCCTGATGCTTATCTAACCCGCCCCTACACTATCCTAGTAATGCCGAGCACCAGGCTAAGTAGCGACAAGTATCGATTTTATACATCATTGGTTTATCTGAACTGGGATTCGAATTCCCGACCTTCCGCACAGGAAGCCTGCACTCTACCGATTTGACGACCACGTCTGGTGCTTGGTTCAGATACTGGTGCACTTAGTCTTCATGTCTTTCGGGGTAAATCTTGTCTTTGACAAATGAAGAGTTGAGGCGCAAAACCCCGTAAACGCGACCCCTAAAATGTTGTTATAGTAAAAGATTGTTATCTGAAGCTAATTTTAATTCTCACTAATTCCACATTTCTTGTGATGAACTGATTATTGAGCGAAGAGCAACAAAATAGGAACGTAAAAAAAAAGAGTTTTTTTAAGGTTAGATTCCAATGTTTACCTCACTTCCTTTCATTGGCGTTTAGTTTTGAGCCTGAACTCTTCAAATGGCAACGTGATATAGTTGTTGATATTATTTTTGGTCCATTAGTTGTTTAAGCAGGGGAAATTTCAGTCATAGACGACTTGTCTTCCTCATTCCACTGCTGGTCAATAGAAAGCCCGAGCCTACACTTTTACCGGCCCAAGGGATTTTTTACCTCCCACACCACATAGACGTGGTATGAGAGCAACCCACCTTTGATGACGCTGTAAGTTATACACAGCGGTGGAAATCCAAATTGGCAGAGTTGGGGGCACGGGGAATCGAACCGCCGACCCTCAGATTAGGAGTCTGACCTAGAAAAAAGTCAGACACTCTAACCACTCCACCACAGAGAACGCCACTGTAGTTGTTGATTTTTCTGTTGGGGGTTATTGTTTGTGATAGACTAGTTGATGAAGGAAGGGAAATTCCAATCGCAGACAGTTGGACTTCCTTGTTCCACTGTTCTTTGCCGTATCCTAGTACATGTTCTGTTATGTAACGACCGACGTGGACACGGCGAGTAGGTGTTTGTAACTGTCTTTATTTACAAGCTCTTCCATTCACGTCACGTGATGATGCTGATACGTCACGTGGTGACATGACACAGTTACATATATTACAGGTTCTGCCTCTTTTATCCGACATTCCATATTTCTGCAATTCCCATCGTACGGCCCGAACGCTACGAGATTTTGTAGTTGGTGGTTTTGGGTTTTATTTTACATGAAATGATAAAAACCTTGCTTGGAATGTTTCTGTAGTCCAGCATTTTCTGTAATTCGACAAAAGCCAGGTCACGTGGTCTCTGAATGGAAGCGATAGAACCTGTAATGCTGAGCGCCAGACTGGGTAGCGACACGAATACATTTTTAAGCCATTGGTTTGACTCGACCAGAGTTCGAAATTGGGGGTTCGAATCCCATGACCTGCCAAAACTGACCTTCTCCGGTGAAATGCCACATTCCCAGGTAAATGTGGGTAAGTTGATTGCAAAAGGGAACCTAGATAGTATAATTATTATGATGTAATCCCCGGAATGGCAGAAATGTGGGTTCGAATCCCATTCTAGGCGCATCGTTTCCCATTTAGAAAGACACTCCAAAGTAGGCCTAGAGGAGCAATGTTATGTTGCACTTGGCTTTAACTGGTGTGCACATAAATTAGTGACTATTGTGGAGGTGGTGGATTATTGAGCATGCTTTCACTTCATATATATATATATATATATATATATATATATATATATATATATATATATATTAATATTATATATATATATAATTTTTAGTATAATATAATTCACTAAAACAATTTTTACCAATTCAGGAAGAATGATGTCTTCAGCTTTTAACGAAAACTTTACTTGGCCTAATATTTGTTGTGAGATTTTAACTTCAAACATGTCTCTCGACACATAGTTGATTGTTTGCTTTTACATTCTGGGTAAAAGAGATAGCTCGATAATAATATGACAGAATAAAATTTGAACAATTCTCACCGTGATTATGGCCTTCGCTTCCGATACAGCATTAAGTAATAACCAGTAACTAACTAATCACTTCAAATATATGCAAAGTTAGCGAATCATCACAAAACTTCCTCTGAACTAAAGTAGAGTCGGTTATAATTGTCAACTTGATGTAGTTGTGTTAAAACTGTGCATGGCTACCTTGAAACCTTATTTATTCAATCAATCAATAGTTCCATCCTCTAGTCGAGGGTTGGATGCAATGGTTCTCCACTTGTCCCGATGTTGTGCTGTTCTGATAGACTGTGAATAATTCAAGCCTGTCCACTGTGAAATATTTGTAAACCATGATGTTCTTGGTCTCCTCTCCCTCTGCTGCCATTCACCTTCCCTTCCAACAATGTACGGTATATTGAACTCTGACGAATGATGTGGCCAAAATAAATAAGTTTCTTTGTCTGTATAGTGGCAAACAAGCTTTTCTTATTTTTAATTTTTCTGAGAACTTCTTTGTTGGTGATCTTCTTTGTCCATGATATTTTCATCATCCTTCGATAAGTCCACATCTCAAATGCTGCTAAACGTTTGTACATTTTCTTAGAGATTGTCCATGTCTCAGCCCCATACATTAGAGTAGACCACACATAACACTGAAGAATACGCTTCCTTGTTTGTATTAATATCTTACTTGATGTTAACACTCTATACATTTTGGAGAATGTTGTTCGGGCTATTGTTATCCTTCTTTTAATTTCTTCCTCACATCTCCCATCATTTGTAATCTTTTGTCCGAGATATATGAATTCGGATACTTGTTCTATGTTTGTGCCATCTATGGTTATATTGACATTTGGTTTATCTGTCTTTTTACTTATAACCATTGTTTTGGTCTTCCTGGCATTCATCTTCATGTTGAATAGTATTCCAGCTTTATTGATTCTATTCACTATATCTTGTAGGTTTTTCTCACTGTCTGCTAGTATTACACTGTCATCGGCAATCTTCAATGTGTCTGAAAATCATCTCTGTGTACAGGTTAAATAGACATGGTGACAATACACACCCCTGTCGAACTCCTCGTTTAATCATAACTTCATGTGGCCCTGCTCCATTTTTATAAAGGCACGTTGTGTCCAGTATAAGTTCACAATTAGTTTAATGTCTTTGCCATTGACACCAATATCTTGTAAACATTTGATTAACAGTTCATGATTGACTCGGTCGAAGGCCTTCTCATAGTCAATAAAGCAGGATAAACTCCTGGTTCACTTCACAATAACGTTCACAAATCATTCTATATTGAAAATCCTTCACGTGTACCTTTCCGATATAAACCCACTTTGTACTTACTGATTTGTTCTTCGATTTTCTGTCTGTTTCTCAGTAAAATTATTTTCAGGATCATCTTCAACATATGACTCATCAGGCTTAGTGTTCTGTACTCAGTACACAATGTTGGTTTTAGCTTCTTTGGGATTCATTCATATTCAATGGTATAAATCCAGTCTCATAGATGTCAGTTACTAGCTTATGAATGATTTGAATCCCCACTTCATCTAGTCCTTTTATCATTTCTGATGTTATCTGGTCACTTCCAGGAGCCTTACCTGCCTTTAGATCATTGATAGCCTTCTCAACCTCTGATACTAATATAATATTCCCATCTTCTTTCTCAATTGTGGGTGGGTTCCCTCTGTCATCATTGTATAGTTCGTTTACATATTCTTCCCATCTGGACTTTATTTCATCTTCTTCAAAGAGCATTTTGCCGTCTTTGTTCTTGATACATTTACTGCTTCTCTGTCTGTATCCTTGACCTGTTATCTCTTTCACTTTCTTGTGCATCTCTCTTGAACGATGTTGAGACTCAAGTTGTTCCACTACTTCACACTTCTTATTCCACCATTCATCTTTAGCTTTTTTGCATTCATCTTCTATTTCATTCTTCAGGTGTTTGTATTTAGGTGGATCAGTGGTTTTCACTTTCTTCCTTTCTGCCATCTTTTCTAGTATGGTTTGCGTCATCCATGATTGCTTTGTCTCTCGTTTTTTATTTGGTAACACCTCCTCTGCTGACTTGACCATGCTTTCTCTGAGAGCTTCCCATTCCATTTCAATGTTGTTATACTCTCTCTGAGGAGTTTCTTCATTCATCAGTACACTGAATTTGTTATGAACAGAGACATTATACTTAGTTCTGTATTTTGCATCTTTTAACATGTTCATATCCATTTGAATGTTGTTTTTAATTTTGTTCTGCTGTTTCAATTTCACTACCATACTGA
This sequence comes from Branchipolynoe longqiensis, assembly GCA_030323885.1. Taxonomy (NCBI): domain Eukaryota; kingdom Metazoa; phylum Annelida; class Polychaeta; order Phyllodocida; family Polynoidae; genus Branchipolynoe; species Branchipolynoe longqiensis. Next base: position 21,244,519 of record CM059202.1, read on the forward strand.
TTACTACTGGATTATGATCCGAACATATGTCAGCACCTGGATATGTCCTTGCCTGTTTGATACAATTTCGATATCGTTGGTTGACAAGAATGTAATCGATCTGGTTCCGACATACATCACCAGGGCTCTTCCATGTATATAGTCTTCTCTTTGGATGTTCAAATAAGGTGTTAGCAATTACTAGTTTTGATGTCAAACAGAAATTTATCAAGTATTCACCACGATCATTTCTCTCACCTAAGCCAAATCTTCCTGTTACTGGATATTCATGTTGTTCTCCAACTTTCGCATTCCAATCGCCCATAACAATTGTTATTTCTCCAGACTTGGTGTATTCCATTACCTTTTTGATGCTGTCATAGAACTCGTTGACTTCTTCATCATCGTGATCTGAGGTTGGTGCATAAACTTGCAGAATGTTTATATTGAACGGTTTTCCCCTCAGCTTCATCATAATAATTCTGTCAGATACTGGCCAGAATCCAATCATTGTGGCGGCAATGGACTTCTTCATCATAATTCCAACGCCATACTGATGTTTTTCATCTCCAGAATATATCATATCTACCTCACTATCACCTATCCTCCCGTCACCCGTCCATCTCGTCTCAGCTATACCTAGGATGTCAAGGTTTAGCGCTGTCATTTCCACTTTCAGGTTGTCATATCGGCCTGGTTTGTACAATGTTCGTACATTCCATGTACCAATCTTTAGCACCTTTCCTCCAGTTTTCAGTTGCCTGACATCAGATGCATACCTTCCTATTTTAGGCTTTGAGTTTACATTGTCATTACGAGGTTTCTTAATAGTTGAAGGAAAGGTGCCTCCACTGTAGCTATTAGAAGGCTTCCCCGCAGAGGGACCAGAGTTGTCTCCATCTCTAAATTTGTTTCCATTAATTACCATTGCTTACTATGGGTAAATACTTGGTAGGTTCCCCTTCCTTTCCAAGGTGACTGGCCACTTACTCATCTTTGTCAGAGTGTGCCCTGATGAGCCACATCATCTTGCTGTTACACCTTCAAAGCTATTGATCTTCTAACTCATCTGCTGCTCCAGTCTTCATGCACTTGAAGGGGTGACATCCCCTGACCACACCAACAAAGTTGATGTGCACCGCACTTAGTTTAGGCCGACAATTGAGTCGGTATGGCCGCTGGTGTGCACTACCAACTTCTGGTCTTCCCATAAATGGGACTAGCCGCACGGCAGCGGGGGTTTTAAATCAGAGTTTACCTTCTCCTAGATGAGCAGTCAGCCAAGATTGACGAGCCCCACCTGCCCGAAGCATCTGGTTTTGAGGCGCCAGAGATCCGCCTTTGCCCCTTCTCCCGTCAGTAGAAACAGTTTCGCCTCGTGAAGGCCGGGAGTTGGACTTGGTTATCAGAGGCTGTTTGATACGCATGCCATGAGAAAGTACTTTATAGGTAGTGAGAGCTTATCCTCACTATCACTTCCGGCAATAATAACCTTGAAACCCTTATTTATTAAAGGAACCATATAAAATAATAAAGATCTTGTCAATTGGTTCTCATGGGAGATGATGTATTACATAAAACACAGCTACAGCTGACCTACTTCTGTTGACCTACTTTCCGCCAGGTACGGCGGCCCCGAGGCGCAGGAGGTGCAGAGCGTCTTCCCGCTGGGTGGCGCCACCAGACGCTGGTTGGCGCACGTGACCAGCGCGCTGGGCGTGGTAGTGGCGGCCGTAGATGGGCGGGGTTCAGGTGGGCGGGGCGACCACTACACCCAGGTGAGGGCGCAGACCGCGGGGGGGGGGGGGGGGGGGGGGGGGACGCCGTCATTTATGGGACTGCCTAGTTTATTGCGTGATTTGGCTGTGAGGCACGAGGAGGGGTGTAGACACTTTCCGGTACCAAAATGGGCTTGGAGTTTTTACATTGAGGTGGTGTGTGGTGGTGTGTGGTGGTGTGTGGTAGTGTATGGTGGAGGGTGGTGGTGTATGGTGGTGGGTGGTGGTGGGTGGTGGTGTGTTGTGGTGTGTGGTGATATGTGGCGGTGTGTGGTGGTGTGTGGAGGTGGTGATGGGGGTGGTGGTGTGTGGTGGTGTGTGTGGTGGTGTGTGGTGGTGGTGTGTGGTGGTGATGGTGGTGGTGATGGTGGTGATGGTGTGTGATGGTGGTGTGGTGGTGGTGGTGGTGTTTGGTGGTGGTGTGTGATGGTGGTGGTGGTGGTGGTGTGTGGTGGTGGTGGTGTGTGATGGTGTGTGTGCTGTGAGTGTTGGTGCTGATGGTGATGGTGCTGATCGTGGTGGTGGTGGTGTATGGTAGTGTCTGGTGGTGGTGATGTGTGATGGTGGTGGTGTGTGATGGTGGTGGTGTGTGATGGTGGTGTGTGCTGGTGTGTGATTGTGGTGGTGTGTGTGGTGATGGTGCTGGTGCTGGTGGTGTGTGGTGTGTGGTGGTGGTGTGTGGTGTGTGGTGGTGGTGGTGGTGGTGGTGGTGATGCTGGTGATGATGGCGGTGATGAGGATGAGGATGATAATGGTGGTGATGGTGACAGTGATGGTGGTGATGATGATTTTATGAAATTATGTTCAGGGTATAAGAACTATTGCCCCAAATTATTAAATGCAAGTATCTTATATAGAGCACCACTATATATTTTAGGAAAGATGATAATAAGCTAAATTAAGACCGATTAAAACAATCAACCTATTATATTTATCTTTTGAAAAAATGGCAGAAACTCAAAATCATCAGATTATGCAATTTTTAATTGGATAACGCATTATAATAGTGTACTATGAAAGGTGACACAGTATGCATGTCAGCATTATGCAGTCGCTGCAGAATTATGATATATATGTTGACAGCTTGGTTTGAATTGAATGAATGTCCTCCTCACGCCCCACCCCTCACTCAATTACTTACCTCAGCTATACCGTAATAGCAGCACAGTTTTTGCAGCCACCCGCCATCTTAGCCCATAACCAGACTGATAACGCTGAACTTATTATGGCTAACCCACTAACACACTAACCCCCTTCACAATCTATTAATATGCCCTACCTAAGTACCCGCTGATTTACCTTTTTACAATGTAATGTAAGCAGCCAGAAGAGCAGTGCCTCGGTGCTAAAAAGAATGTATATTCTGATGAATAAACTGTTTTACCCAAAAGAATCAATCAATTAACAAAAAGAAATTAATGTTACCACAAAATATAGTAGGGTGTTTGTGGTTGGCATCTCTTGATGGGGTAATCTTCCTGGCTGTACACCTAAATGCAGTTTCACGTAATTAGGTTCTATTTAGTTGGGCTTTTCAACTGAAGATGAAATAATAGTCGGATTTGTCGATTTCAGGAGCTCTACCGTAGAATGGGCACAGTGGAGGTGGAGGACCAGGCCTACGCAGCCAGGTTTGTTTGTTGTTGTTTTACATCCTAGCAAAATCTAAGGTCATGTCGGTATGGCTAGCGACTTGTGACAGTGCACACTCATGGTGACTTTATAATGCTGCCCCACTGGGAGACCAGGCCGCCGGCACCATGACCTGATATCCCACTCAGTCACATGATCCTGACACTCAGCCAACCAGTCCTTGTCCTATCCTAATAATGCCAAGCGCCGGACTAGGAAGTGACAAGTATAAATTTTTAAGTCGTTGGTTTGTCTTGACCGGGGTTCGAACCAACGATCCCATGGGTTCGGATCCCCCGCGCAGCCAGGTGAGATCTAGTTACTCCCACAGCACTGTGTCTGTTACAGGGCTGGTAAACAACCCTTTAGAAAAAGTGTCGCAAGCCTCGATTATGGAAATAGCCACATGATTTTTAAATCACATGTGCTAAATATATTGTTCAAATACTTATCTATCATAGCCTGCTACTCCTGGGGTGAATACCTGATGAAACCATGTAGATTAATAGACACTTAAAGTTAAACGTCAAATTGAAAGTTTTCTGTGGCTGCCATCATGGATGGTTTGCTTTTTTGCAGTCTCCTAATTTCTCAACTTGATGCTAATGATATAGATAAGCATTGTACACTGCAATCACCACCTCTACAGACGCCGTCATTTATGGGACTGCCGAGTTTATTGCGTGATTTGGCTGTGAGGCACGATGAGGAGTGTAGACACTTTCCGGTATCAAAAAGGGCTTGGAGTTTTTACATTGAGGTTGTGGTGTGAAGCAGGTTTTGCTTGGGTCTCGGCAGGGTGTCATTCACTCCTGCTCTGGATAGGAGGGCATTCTTTATCTAGACGAGGACTAATCCAACAGATGGCGCTGTGACACGCTAGACGATTCCCACTACCAACCTGCCCTCTGACGGCAGATGGAAGAAACAATTCACGACGAGACGGGAGTGGGATAGTACTATTAGTAGTGCCAATCAGATTAATAGAGAGCAGCAGTAAGCTTGAGTCAATGGACGGATTCGATTGGGACCTTTCCATCTGCAAAATTTAGGCTCTGCCAATCTACACAGTGAACTTGGTTTTTGAATGCAAAGAGGACCAGTCAAATGGCTTCAGTGGTTTCAGCCAATCAGAGCTGTTCTTTTCCATTGCAAATGGCTGCCCTCTATAGGGGCCACCATTTGCAATTGAAAAGAAACAATCAGAGCTATTTGTTTCCATTGCAAATGTCCACTACCATCAATAAGCCCGCATCTATCTCACCAATTAAGCGCTCTCCCATAACATACCCGACAACACCTTTAGTGATTGAAGAATAATTATTTTGAAAATATACACTAACACAGTCTGGGTCAATCACCCGATAACCAAAACATGCACCCCTCAATACATATTCCCAATCTGGATCTGTGTCACCACGGCACATCGCCTCGGTGTAGACCCGACAAGGTTTGATCTGGGCAATCGCCCCCCCCCACACACGATGGATACAGTTGCACATGCCCTGCACACAAGCCTCAAACACATCAATCCATTTTTCAATGCACTTCTCGAAGTGGCGATCGATAACCCACAAGGAACAAATTAATTCACTCGGCTTGGACGAGTCCTGGCCGACAACTCTTAAGCCAGTCCCCGTTGCCGTTGTCTAAGCCTGGGTGGTCCTGCGCCATCCCGCCCGCCGCACCTAACACGTGACTGATATCAATGGTCGCCACCTCGGCCCGCTCCTCCTGACCACCCACCTCTGAGATACTAACATCAACCACCTCCGACTTGGTGACATCTGCCTCGTCAAAACGCACATGTCCTTCCACCCCATCCTGCACGCACACATTTTTATCAACAATATTGTTATCAACAACTGCAACGAAACATTCTTTTAGTACAGACGGTTCCACATTAGCAACATTACGCAATCCCACTGGGTTCACATCAAACCCACCGGCCGATGCCAACGACACGTTAGCACCACATGAGGTAATAGTGGTGGTTGACATATCATCACAACCAACAAAATTCAAACCTGAAAGTCAGTACTTTCTACATTTACAGTTTTCAATTGAATGATCACTAACTAGTTTTACAGATGATACACTTATGTTCATATTCACAGCGACGAGCTGTACAACCTCTTTACTGTAATTAAAAGCGTAGCACACTTTTTTACCCACGTCAAAACTTTTAGCGCCATTACTGTGACCCAACGGTTTCCGCACTTTGCGTGCCGTTCGGGTATTGTCCAACATGAAATGCAACATAGACAGTTCCTGATCGCCCATCCGGAAGGCCTTCAAACCTGTAGTTTTTGCCTTAGCCCTGACTGCTTTATCGTAACCACGAAAGGCGTGGTCTGTGTACGTTCCTGTTGTGGCATGCCTACACATGTGAGCCACGTGTCCCACGAACCGCGTCAAGTCATCAAAGTTCATTCCCACATGTTTTCCTCGCCTTACCACCCACACCAAGGCCGCAGATATCAGCTCCATCACCGACAAGCTTTTTACACGCTTCTATTTATTGGTTGAGAACCTACCGTGCCTACGACGTCTCCTCCTGCTCCTGCTCTGACTGCGACTGTCAGAGTCACTGTCAGATGACGAGCTACTGCTTGGGCTGCTCAGCAAATCGTCATCACTGTCATCTCCTCTTGAGTTTTTTTGCTTGACCAATTTCTTGTCCGACTTCTCTGATTTACCAGGTTTTGCCTCCACTCCCAGGGTCTCTGTCTTGCATGCCTCCTCCCATCCTGGACGTCTATCCGCCTCCTTCAGTGCGGCCCGCAGCTGCTCCCTCCGTCGCTCCCGGTTGTGCAACGCGAACTCTAGCCGCAACGCTCGCTCCTCCTCATCTTCCTCGTACGCCTCCAGTGCCTCCCATCGGTCCTCCTCCTGCAGTCGCGTGTTTGCGCTCGAGGCCGCTGTAATTAGCTTAGCATCCACTCCCGGGGCCTCATATCCTGATGAATGCAATTCCGACTTAATCTTCTTCATGATTTTTGTCCGCTTGCACTTACTGCCGCTGGGAGGTTCGTGCTCTTCCCCGCAGGTCGCGCACAAGTCCAGTACCATACCACTGGCTGACCAAGATTGGTCGATTGGGAGAAGCCGATCGGGACGACCGCCTAAAGCTAGAGTTCAGAACCAAATGCGCCCACTGAGGGGAAAACCATTGGAAGCTGGAGAAAGCGCGCCAACACCCCCCCCCCCAGCTTAAGCAGCTGGACAGATGCCAGGCTGCTGTAGCTGGTGTACCCACATCACCAGTGTGCCGGCGAGAGGGTCGCAGGTTCGGATCTAGCAGACACAATACTACACGATGGGTTACATATTAAATAATATTTGTATGATGCTTATACTGCAGATAATTGTATGTGTTTACATGTGAAAGTCCCAACCAGCAGCCGGGCTGATCAAACCCACCACAAGGTGGCACTGTGAAATTTACATTACCATGGGAGAGATAGGGAGTGAGCCGTCTTAGTATTACACGGTCTTTGTAGTTAGTCCAGTAGCACTGACAAGGCTTTTAGACATCCATATCGAGAAAAATGTTAGAATTTGCAATCTAAAATGCTAAATATAAAGGTAAAATATTAATTTTTCATAACCAGCTACTTTTTGTGTGAATAATTGATTAAATCATGTAGGAAAAATGTTAGAATTTGCAATCTAAAATGCTAAATATAAAGGTAAAATATTAATTTTTCATAACCAGCTACTTTTTGTGTGAATAATTGATTAAATCATGTAGATTAATAGACTTTAAAAGTTTAATTGAGAGCTTTCTGCGACTGGCATCTCGGTGGTTGCCATGGCTTCCCATGTGTGTGGGGAACCCCTCTAGGTCATGTGATGAGGGAATCTCACCTATGATGTCATTCATACATCACAGACCTCAACTCTCCTCCCATATGTTCAATTGCATGAACTGAACAAAGTAAGCAAAGATATGTTTGGAGAGTTTTTGATGCTGGATTCGTTTGTATCTGGATGAGGTATACCCGGCGACTTTAAGGTTCTGACTGAACCGGTAGATGGTGCCAAACGATGAGTTGGTGTATTGATATTATGGTTCCGATTTGAACCTATAGGTGGCAGCAGTAGCGGTGTTGTAATTTGGCAGGCCGACCAGCTCCCATCCCGCCGACAATTACCCGTGTTAAGCTAAGATGAACAATGCTATTGGGAGCCAATGTCTTAGATATGACTTCGACCGCCAATCCGCCCTCTGATGGTGGTGTTAGAACTAATGTTGTGGGTGGCAACGGTTGTATAGATGATTCCACCACCTACACCCCCTCTGATGGCAAGGTGTGCATTAATGTTGTAGGGAGAAACGGTCTTATACATGTATAATATTGTAAATATTCCATATCAGACAATAACTGCCTAACAATGACACATGTCTCATATTGCAGATATTCCATATCAGACAATAACTGCTTAACAATGACACACATCCCATATTGCAGATATTCCATATCAGGCAATAACTGTGTAACACTGACACACGTCTCATATTGCAGATATTCCATATCAGACAATAACTGCTTAACACTGACATGCATCCCATATTGCAGATATTCCATATCAGACAATAACTGCTTAACAATGACACACGTCTCATATTGCAGATATTCCATATCAGACAATAACTGCTTAACAATGACATGCATCTCATATTGCAGATATTCCATATCAGACAATAACTGCTTAACAATGACACACGTCTCATATTGCAGATATTCCATATCAGACAATAACTGCTTAACAATGACACACATCTCATATTGCAGATATTCCATATCAGACAATAACTGCTTAACAATGACACACGTCTCATATTGCAGATATTCCATATCAGACAATAACTGCTTAACAATGACACATGTCTCATATTGCAGATATTCCATATCAGACAATAACTGCTTAACAATGACATGCATCTCATATTGCAGATATTCCATATCAGACAATAACTGCTTAACAATGACACACATCTCATATTGCAGATATTCCATATCAGACAATAACTGCTTAACAATGACACATGTCTCATATTGCAGATATTCCATATCAGACAATAACTGCTTAACAATGACATGCATCTCATATTGCAGATATTCCATATCAGACAATAACTGCTTGACAATGACACACATCTCATATTGCAGATATTCCATATCAGACAATAACTGCTTAACAATGACACATCTCATATTGCAGATATTCCATATCAGACAATAACTGCTTAACAATGACACACGTCTCATATTGCAGATATTCCATATCAGACAATAACTGCTTAACAATGACACACATCTCATATTGCAGATATTCCATATCAGACAATAACTGCTTAACAATGACACACATCTCATATTGCAGATATTCCATATCAGACAATAACTGCTTAACAATGACACACATCTCATATTGCAGATATTCCATATCAGACAATAACTGCTTAACAATGACACATGTCTCATATTGCAGATATTCCATATCAGACAATAACTGCTTAACAATGACACATGTCTCATATTGCAGATATTCCATATCAGACAATAACTGCTTAACAATGACACACATCTCATATTGCAGATATTCCATATCAGACAATGACTGCTTAACAATGACATGCGTCTCATATTGCAGATATTTAAAGGCCCTGCCCTACATAGACGACACTAAGAGAGTCGCCATCTATGGGTGGGTAAGTGCACCTTATCTACACATATACCTAGAAATGGGAACATTTATAATTCCATAAGTTACTTCATAACACATAAATATATGGAAAATTGTTTATGTACAATGTTTACTGTTTTGGGTTTAGAAAACCTGATGCTTTCATTGGGTTGTGCAGCCCTAATAAAGTGTAGAACTTGTGCTCATTTAAAACTTGTTTTGAATGTTTACAGTCATACGGAGGGTTCGTCAGCACTAAAGCTCTGACGTCATATCCGGTATTCTCATGCGCGATTGCTGTCGCGCCAGTTGTCACAATGCGATATTATGGTTAGTATTATTATAAAAAGATGTGAATTTGCCAGAATTACGATGTTTATTACATTGACAACATGTAAGCAAATGTTATTTGGGATTTTAAAATTATGTTTATGTTTTGGATTCCTGAGCCAGAACGAGTCTGTCCCTGCAAAATGTGGCAGCAATAGTATATACTATTCTACTTAGTACTGTATTTCAGACTACAGTCCTTGTACACAGACATGTGGAGGTCCATGCAAATAGTAAAGAAGAATATATTGAGGATTTGCGTGTGACGTAGGCATCACACTACTCCTGCATCATGGTTGGATAGAAGCAGTTCCTTCTACTATCAAGTGTATGTAAATAAAACAAGAAGCACATATCTATTCACTGCTACAATCTAATTCTGTTATTTAGAACCATGAATATTCAATCGGGGGTTGAAATAATGTTATTTATGAGAATAGCTTACTCAAAAAGTGAAATCCTGTCAAATTAAACCCAAAATCCAAGCGATATTAACACCGCCGCCGCATCGGCGGCAATATTGTCGAATGTAAGCAAAACAAAAAGCACAAATCTATTCACTGCTACGATCTAATTCTGTTATTTAGAATCATGAATATTCACTCGGGGGTTGAAATAATGTTATTTATGAGAATAGCTTACTCAAAAAGTGAAATCCTGTCAAATTAAACCCAAAATTGGAATGATATTAATACACGCCACTGCATTGGCAGTGTTATAGCTGTACTCTCTATCCAACTGGTCACGTGGTGCTAATCGTTTGACCCAAATCCTCAATACATATGCATATCAGATGATAAAGTCAAGTATAAAGAGTGACACACCTAAGTACATCATTGCAATAATAAAATAATGTAAACATCTCTCTTGTCACATCTCTCCTGTCGCACCTCTCCAATCATATATCAACTGACACATCTCTCCTGTTGCATCTACTGTCACATCTCTCCTATCACATCTCTCCTGGTGCACCTCTGATGTCACACTTCTGTTTCACATCTCTTGCCACATATCTCCTGTCACATCTGTCCTGGCACATTTCTCCTGGCACACCTCTCCTGTCACACCTCTCCTGTTGCACATCTCTCCTATCACACCTCTCCTGTCACATCTCTCCTGTCACGTTTCTCCTGTCACACCTCTCCTGTCACACCGCTCCTGTTGTATATCTCTCCTATCACACCTCTCCTATCACATTTCTCCTGTAACATTTCTCCTGTCACATTTCTCCTGTCATATTTCTCCTGTCACACCTCTCCTGTTGCACATCTCTCCTATCACACCTCTCCTGTCACATCTCTCCTGACACATTTCTCATGTCACACCTCTCCTGTCACACCGCTCCTGTTGCACATCTCTCCTATCACACCTCTCCTATCGCATTTCTCCTGTCACACCTCTCCTGTCACACCTCTCCTGTTGCACATCTCTCCTGTCACATTTCTCCTGTCACACCTCTCCTGTCACACATCTCCTGTTGCACATTTCTCCTGTCACACCTCTCCTGTCACACCTCTCCTGTCACATTTCTCCTGTCACACCTCTCCTGTCACACCTCTCCTGTCACACCTCTCCTGTCACACATCTCCTGTTGCACATCTCTCCTGTCACGTGGTCCACACTGACCCCCCACATCTGTGCTTCAGACACTGCATCCACAGAACGCGTCATGGGGTTCGACCTGCCCTCTGAGAACGAGTCCGGCTACAACGTAAGTCGCAACCCGCTCTTTGCTTCCTACCGGGGTTTCCCGTCCTAGCAGCATCGAAGGTCACATTAGGATGGACGCCGATTTGTGATAGTACACGGTGACCATAGCTTCATAGTGTTTCCCTGTCGCCGGCACCTTGAACCGATATTACACTCAGTCATGTTATCCTCACACAAAGTCAGCCATTACCGGGTTTATCTTAGCAAATAGCAAATAGCAAATAGCAAGCAGCAAGCGAGGCAGACTGACAGCCAGAGGGGGTGACCAAATGAGTCCACTTCCCGTGTGGTGGGTCGTGGAATTCAAAACCTGGTCGAGTCAAGCCAAAGAGTCAAAAGTTTATTTAAAGCTGCATGGTCCGATGAAATATCAAATTTTCAAAACCAAACCAATTATCTAGATTTGATTTTACATATCTAACTTAGCTACTGATGCACTTATTAAGCATTTATTTCTGCGTAGAAGGCAATACTGAGTCAATTTAACGGAACCTGATACTGCAGAAGTCTATAGTGTCCGAGTTTTGGCAAGCTTGTCAAAACTAATTTTCCATGTTTTCACTCAAAATATTACCAGTTAAAATAAAAGTATCTTTAACCTAATGTAAAGTAGATACTAGTGATCGATCTAATATATTTATCTCAGAAAAAATACAGAAATTCAAAACCATCGGACTATGCAACTTTAACAGCACCTCTAGAGCACATTGATTTTTATCATCGGCTATTGGACGTCAAACATATGATCAGTCTGACATATTTATTTGGAGAAAACCTGCTGCTGCCACATTGGCTACTCGTTCCGATAAGCAGCAAGGGGTCTTTTATATGCACTTTCCCACAGACAGGACAACACATACCACAGCCTTTGATGAACCAGTTGCGGACAACTTTTTGGACGGAAAATAGCCCAACCTGCAAATGTGTTCACTGAGCAGGATCGATGGGATGACCCACACCTTCACAGGTGGACACTTTATCACCTGAGCTACGTCCCGCTCCTCAAATGTATACTTGTTGCTACTTAACCTTGCAGTCAGCAGGATAGGGTGGGAAGTAGTGGAATGAGGCAGACCACTTGTCTGTGATTGAAATGTCCAACCCTTAGTCGATGAATGTAATACTTTGAAAATGTAATCAAGATAACAAGGTATCAATTTTCGGATGTTTATATAAATTTAAAAAATAAATTAAAAATTATTCCATCTTCCCTTTATCACTATCTATGTATCAAAGTGGATTAATATTGTGTAAGACAACAGATACATCTCAGATTGTTGTTTTGTTCTTGGCCACCAGGTGACTGACTTGACGCAGGATGTGGCCAAGATTACTGGAAAGAAATACATGCTGGCACATGGAACAGGCGACGGTACGTCCGGAGCAGCTCGGTTCACCGCTCGGTTCACAACTAGGTTCATGGCTAGGTTCATGGCTAGGTTCACAGCAGGTTCACGGCTTGGTTCACAACTCGGTTCACTGCTAGGTTCACAACTCGGTTCACAGCTAGGTTCACAGCTAGGTTCATGGCTAGGTTCACGGCTAGGTTCACAGCAGGTTCATGGCTAGGTTCACAGCAGGTTCATGACTAGGTTCACAGCAGGTTCACGGCTAGGTTCACGGCTAGGTTCACAGCAGGTTCATGGCTAGGTTCACAGCAGGTTCATGACTAGGTTCACAGCAGGTTCACGGCTAGGTTCACGGCTAGGTTGACAGCAGGTTCATGGCTAGGTTGACAGCAGGTTCATGGCTAGGTTGACAGCAGGTTCACGGCTAGGTTCACGGCTAGGTTCACAGCAGGTTCATGGCTAGGTTCACAGCAGGTTCATGGCTAGGTTCACAGCAGGTTCACGGCTAGGTTCACAGCAGGTTCACGGCTAGGTTCATGGCTAGGTTCACAGCAGGTTCATGGCTAGGTTCACAGCAGGTTCACAGCTAGGTTCACAGCTCGGTTCACAGCTAGGTCCACAACTCGGTTCACAGCTCGGTTCACAGCTCGGTTCACTGTTAGGTTCAGAGCTCGGTTCACAGATAGGTTCAGAGCTCGGTCACTACTAGGTTCACAGCTCGGTTCACAGTTCAGTTCACAGTTCAGTTCACAGCTCGCTTTACAGCTAAAGTCACAGCTCAATTTGGGGAATATGGCTTTCATTGCCGTCACGGCATGAAATCACCATCAATCAATTGAAAAAGCTGTGAATCAAGGTGTGAATAAAGGTGTGAATCAAAGTACAAATCAAGGTGTCAATCGAGGTATAAATAAAGATGTAAATCAAGGTGCAAATCAAAGTGTGAATCAAGTTGTGAATCACTCCTTGATTCACACATTGATTCACACATTGATCCACTCCTTGATTCACTCCTTGATTCACTCCTTGATTCACTCTTTGATTCACACATTGATTCGCACCTTGATTCACACATTTATTCACACATTTATTCATACCTAGATTAACACCTTGATTTACACCTAGATTCACTCCTTGATTCACACCTTGATTCACTCCTAGATTCACTCCTTGATTTATTCCTTGACTCACACCTTGATTCACTCCTTGATTCATACCTTGATTCACACATTGATTCACTCCTTGATTCACTCGTAGATTCACTCCTTGATTTATTCCTTGACTCACACCTTGATTCACTCCTTGATTCATACCTTGATTCACACATTGATTCACACCTAGATTCACACCTTGATTCACACCTAGATTCACACCTTGATTCACACCTAGATTCACACCTTGATTCACACCTTGATTCACACCTTGATTCACACCTTGATTCACACCTAGATTCACACCTTGATTCACACCTTGATTCACACCTTGATTCACACCTTGATTCACACCTAGATTCACACCTAGATTCACACCTTGATTCACACCTTGATTCACACCTTGATTCACACCTTGATTCACACCTAGATTCACACCTAGATTCACACCTTGATTCACACCTAGATTCACACCTAGATTCACACCTTGATTCACACCTTGATTCACACCTTGATTCACACCTAGATTCACACCTTGATTCACACCTAGATTCACACCTTGATTCACACCTTGATTCACACCTAGATTCACACCTAGATTCACACCTAGATTCACACCTTGATTCACACCTTGATTCACACCTTGATTCACACCTTGATTCACACCTAGATTCACACCTTGATTCACACCTTGATTCACACCTTGATTCACACCTTGATTCACACCTTGATTCACACCTTGATTCACACCTTGATTCACACCTTGATTCACACCTTGATTCACACCTAGATTCACACCTTGATTCACACCTTGATTCACACCTTGATTCACACCTAGATTCACACCTTGATTCACACCTAGAAAAGCAGCCTTTGTCGCATCGCGAACAACAGCATGATGATGATGATGATGATGTAGATTTGTTTACTGTGTAGTGGCAATTGTCATTAGGGCTGGAAGACCAGTGCAGTAGCACTGACAATATGTTATTCAGAGAAATAAAAACACTTGACAAAAGCTATTAAAAAAATGCCAGGTCATAGCATAGGTCATATTTCTTACTAATGTAGTGGTCTGCACTGACCTCTCAGGCAAGTAACCACATAGACAGGTAGGCGTGGGGAGTGTATTGATATCAGGGAGCCTAGGTGGTGTAATGGTTAGCACACTGGCCCGGAATGCAAAGAGATGTGGGTTCGAGTCCCGCTCTAGGCGCAGTATTTCCCATTTTCATCACCCTCACGACACTGGTTGCCGTGATCAGGATCCTGTACAAGCTTTGCGCTGTATGGTTGTTGAACCTACCCTGTGTATGTATGTGTTAGTGCATTGCCTGTATGTATGTAATTGTAAGCATTACAAGACTTACAATTCCAGGGGGACGAGTGTAGTGGTCTGCACTGACCTCTCAGGCAAGTAACCACATAGACAGGTAGGCGTGGGGAGTGTATTGATATCAGGGAGCCTAGGTGGTGTAATGGTTAGCACACTGGCCCGGAATGCAAAGAGATGTGGGTTCGAGTCCCGCTCTAGGCGCAATATTTCCCATTTTCATCACCCCCATGACACTAATATAGATTGCGGTGAAATTTCCTGAGCAAATATTTTACGTGAGATGAAATACCATGTCCGGTATCATGGTGTATGTGTATTCACCTCCACTCCCTCCTTCAGCAGTGTAAGCTGAAGCTGCGACCCGGCGTGCTGGATTCTCAGCTTCAGTCTGTACTGAGGGACCAGCGCAACCAGTGTATTATTAACAACCCCACCCCAACAACATAATTCATGAACTCACATAACTAGCTACATTAGAGTTACACTAGAATTTTCCTAACAAACCAACATTTATATACCGCTTGCCTAACTGCAACTGAACATTAAAACTTACTACAAGTTTACCAACTGAATACAGGAGATAACTTCTGCTTACATTCTAAATACTATGTAAATACTCACATTGATCTGACTAATATTGATCTGGTTATATGACACTACTGTACCATATTGTTATGGAACTTTTGGGTTTCAGAATTTCATTATGTTACATGGTGCAAATTGTCTATTCAACATGTATTTTACACCTTATTCTATATACCTTTTGTGTAAATAACCCTGAATTGAAAAATGGTTGGAAGACCAGTGCTTCGACACTGACAAAAGACTTATTCATCAGAATAAACATATTTACCACAAAAAAAAAAAGAAAAGTCATTGGCTTGACTCGATCAGCGTTCGAACCCACAAACAGATGGGTTTGGAAACCCTGACCTCCCAAAACAGGAGATGGGCGCTCAACTCATTCGGACATCCCATCAGCGGAAGTGAAAATCCCCACATTATACTATATTATTTCATTTGTATTGTATTGCTTTTCTCGTGAACTGTGGGAGTGTTGTCATTTATTGCCCCCCTTTGATATCGCGTGATTTGATGTGTCTGGTATTGTTCTCTGACAGTTTCACTGGCTCTCTGGTGCTGTTGTAAATAATTGTGCGTGATTACTTGCAGACAATGTCCACTTCATGAACACAGCTCACATGGTGAAGGCTTTGACAGAAGCGGGCGTCCAGTTCAAATTTGGAGTAAGTTTTTCTTGAAGATTTATACTGCCTATCATGGATAAGTCTGAATACACCATTAGACAGTTTGTCGATAGAAAGCACGAGCCTACACTTTTACCGACCCAAGAGATTTTTAACCTCCCACACCACATAGACATGGTATGAGATCAACCAGTCTTTGATGATGCTGTAAGTTATACACAGTGGTGGAAATCCAAATTGGCAGAGGTAATGGGAAATTGAACCACCAACCTTCAGATTAGGAGTCTGATCTACAAAAAAGTCAGACACTCTAACCACTCTGTCACAGAGAACCCCACACGAGTTCATTAACCAAATGGGATAGCTGAATGAATTGAGCGCCTGCCTCCTATTTTGGTAGGTCGCTGGGTTCAAACTCTCGACCGATATCAATAACTTAAAATCTTATACTTGCCGCTACCTAGCCTGGTGTTTGGCATTACGAGGACAGAGCAAGGAGCAGTGGAATGAGGAAGACCAATTGTCTGTGACTGAAATTTACCTCGCTTAATAAACTAATGTATACCTACCCCTCAAAAGAGTAAGATTTTTATATTTAGGCCTACTAACACCTTGGCACTGACAATTGATATATTCAGATGAATAAATAATGTACCCTTAATTTGAATTTAATAGTCAAATGGAATATTAGTGATGCATGCATAAATGTAGTTGAAGCTTTTAGCTGCTGCTTACCCGTCTTTGCAGATGTATGTCGATGAGCCACACTCTATTCGCAGACGGATGTCCTCACTCCGCCATCTTTTTCGGTCCATGACCGACTTCCTGCGCAATGACTGCTGGGAAATGGCGCAACATCCAGGTCACACGAACGCAGGCCCCCACCTGCGTATGTCTGTGATGTTATTCTGTTCCAATGTTGGTCTATTAATAGCTCAGGTGTCAAAGGTGCTGTTTTAGAGTCTTTGTCG
This sequence comes from Branchipolynoe longqiensis, assembly GCA_030323885.1. Lineage (NCBI taxonomy): Eukaryota > Metazoa > Annelida > Polychaeta > Phyllodocida > Polynoidae > Branchipolynoe > Branchipolynoe longqiensis. Next base: position 21,261,657 of record CM059202.1, read on the forward strand.
ATGGTGTAGCTGTTGTTATTTGTTGTGTTTGGTGTTGAAGACGCAGGATGTGGATTAATTAAGATGGTCAGTGTTGCATTATGGGAACAGCTCTCCGATATATCTTTGCATTTGTTGGTTATGTAACAACACATGTGTTGTGAGTGATAGTGTATCACTCCTTACCTGTCTGTATAACTGTATAAGTGTAGAGGAGTAACATTACATAGTTAGTTCCCTGTTTATATAACAAAACATGTGCTGTGAGAGTGATAGTGTATAACTCCATCCCTGTTTATGCAAACAAACAAGGTGTTGGGGAGTAACAGTACATAGTTATATATAATTCCTTGTTTATTTAATCAAACATATGTTGGGAGATAGACAACACATAGGGACTTCCCTGCTTATGTAACCAAACATGTGTTGGGAGATTGACAGCACATACCCATTTCCCTGTTTATGCAACCAAACATGTGTCGGGAGATTGACAACACAGTGCTAGTTCCCTGTTTATATAACCAAGCATGTGTTGGGAAAATGATACCACATATCTACCTCTTTGCTCATATAGCAAATCATATATGTGTTAGCGCATAACGATGTTCCTGATTTCATAAGAAATATGTGTTGGGAGAGTGATACCACACAACTTCTTTCCTGTTCATATAACTAAGCGAGTGTTTGGAGATTGACTGTGTATAACCAAAGATATTGCTGTATAGTGTCATATGATAAAAGTGTCACCCCTATCCAGAGTAGGGGTGACTGACACCCCAGTGCAGCTGTGAACTTTTCCCACACACTGCTGAGAGATCTGCAATAGACGGGTTCGTAATTCCAGCCATGCGGTGCATTGTGGGATGTTGGTTTGGCAGAGAGCATTATTATTCTTGGATGACGAAGTGGGAACCAGGTTATGTAAACTGAAGGTAATAGAATCCCACTCCCATTGTACATGATACTGAGTGATGTGAAATATATGTTATATATGATGCTTGGAGTTAATGAAGAGATTTTCTATAAAAGAGACAGTACATGATTATGGAAATGTTTCTTTATGTGTTGATAAAGAATACAATTGGAGGAAAAGAACAATTTTCCTATATATATCTATATACATATCTGTAACAGTATGCAACATCCTGTCCACCCAGGACCACTGACTGACCCACCTGCCTAATTTGCATATGTATAGAGTGCACCACCACTGGTTTGAGTGACAGCCCCTACTGGGGGTGGCCACCCACCCAGTCTGTGGTGGGTGTCTGATTGGCTGGCTGGGGAATGTCCGGTCACCTGACTCCCTTGGCCTATCCTGAAACCCTGTGTGTACGGGGTTGGGGTTGGGGGGTTGTGGATGGGGTTGGGGGGAAATAGCACCCCCAAACCATGTGTGTACAGGGTTGGGGGGGAGGAGGCAATAGCACCCCCAAACCATGTGTGTACGGGGTTGGTGGGGGGGGGGGGGAGGCAATAGCACCCCCAAACCACGTGTGTACAGGGTTGGGGGGTGGGGGGAGGAGGCAATAGCACCCCCAAACCGCATGTGTATGGGGTTGGGGGTTGTGGGAAAAATAGCACCCCCAAACCCCGTGTGTATGGGGTTGGGGGGGGGGGAGGTAATAGCACCCCCAAACCCCGTGTGTACGGTGTTGGGGGGGGGGGGGGGGAGGCAATAGCACCCCCAAACCACGTGTGTATGGGGTTGGGGGTTGGGGGAGGCAATAGCACCCCCAAACCACGTGTGTACGGGGTTGGGGGGGGGGGAGGCAATAGCACCCCCAAACCACGTGTGTACGGGGTTGGTGGGGGGGGGGGGGAGGCAATAGCACCCCCAAACCACGTGTGTACAGGGTTGGGGGAATAGCCCGTGGGCGTATTCGATTAAACAACTCGGGTCAAAAAGCATTACAAAAACACGTAGGACTTGTACTGGTAGCTGTTATCCTACAGGTACCAGCACAAATGTGACGTCATCACTCCTAGCACCCCCAGCCAAGACGTGGGTTACTGGGGTCGGGTCGTGTTGCACACGTGTATTTTTATACTCCACTCGCGGTGTTCGATTTGAAATCCCAACGCCACGGCTGACCCGAGTCGCCCAGGGCGTCATAATCGAATACGGCCCGTGTACAGGGTTGGGGTTGGGGGTAGAAGGGTTTTGGGAGGGGGGGGGGAGGGGGGCACGTACATGCTCCATGTGGGTGGCCTGAGACTGGACAATCTATTGTTTTACTGTTTCAGGCCCCCCTCATGCTCATAGATGAAAAGAAGGAACACAACTGAGCGAACAAAATTGATTTAACTTTATTCCCTTCTCTGTGTTGAGATGCGGCTGTCTCAACCGGACACATAGACACAATAAACAGCACAAATTAAGCAGTAGCGACAGACAATCGGCATAGACCGATACAGATATATAACAATTACGCTCCACTTGTCTGAGAAGTACATACCCAAAGTACATGCATCACTGCCCTGAACACACTTGCATTATCAAAGTGGTCTTCTCTGCAGCGGAGTGGTTATAATATAGTGTCAGACTTTTTTTTTCAGGTTGGAATCTTAATCTGAAGGTCTGTGGTTCAATTCCCCCTGCCAATTTGGATTTCCACCACTGTGTATAACTTACAGCGTCATGAAAGGCCAGTTGCTCTCATACCATGTCTATGTGGTGTGTGGGGTGGGGGGGGGGGGGTACAAATCCCTTGTGTCAGTAAAAATGTAGGCTCGAGCTTTCTATTGACCAACTTTCTAATGGCGAAAACAAGACTATTCAGAAGCATCCTTGATAGGCAGTATAAAATCTTCAAGAAAAAAACCCCATAAACCATATTTTTTTAAAGGGAGTATTTAGCAATGATCTCCCCTCAAATATTCCTTACCAGAAAACTTGTTAATGCCTGTTTCAGTAATGTTATTCCTCAATAATCATGATCATATAGCTTGTTACTAAAAACTGCCCCAGTAATGTCATTACTCTATAATTATCAGATAGCTTATTAATAAAGGCTACCTCTGTTTGTGTTATCGCTAAATAATTATTATTACCAGATAACATATTAATAACAGCCCCGGTAATGTTATCTATCCCTCAGTATTCATCATCGTATAACTTGTTAAAAGGCTGTAATAGTAATAATATTGCACAATAATAATCAAATAACTGATTAGTGAATGTCTCAATAATATTATCCCTCAATAATAATTTTTGTGTAGCTTGTTAAAAGGCTGTCTAAAAAAAGAACAACAAAAAAGAAGCTAAAATGAATCTTTGACGATTACAAATTAAAAGCGGGAAAGCAGGGTTATTTTGCTATATTTTAGGTCAACAGGAATCCTTGTTCCACCTGGTTCCTTATTCGGGAATATACAGTAGTCACTCAATGCCCTCCCCACGCCTACCTGTCTATGTGGCTCCTTGCCTGAGAGGTCAGTGCAGACGACTACTCTTAATTGTAATAGGCCATGACTACATGACGTCATAGCAAATACCAGCCCACTGCCTGCTGAAAAGCTAAAGGGAATAATTTTTTTTTAAATAATTAATTAATTAAAAGCAAAAAAAGAAGTATTTACTGTAGTGATTGGGTGTAGTATATTTTTTATCAAGGCTATATATATATAATATATATTTTTATGTGAGTAATAGGGATATGGTATATTCATAATACATTGTATCCACAACCCATGCAGATTTACCGGACGGTCGCGGTAATTATTCCCCTCACACGATCCCTGAAAAAAGAAATTCTAATATATATTTTTACTAGACATGTTTGTTTGTTGGGATGTTAAGTCCTAACAACATCTATGGTCATATCAGGACGGGGTTTGCTAGTTATATTATAACCATAATCCAGTATGTCTCCAACCCCAGTAGATGCAGAGAGCCATCTTATTTCTTCCCTTCGCACACTACCTGAATTTAAAAAACAAAAAACAAAAAAACAAAAACATTTAATCCATCCTTCCAAAAAATACCATCCACGAAAAAGAATTACCTCTGTTGAAAAAAAAGATATACAATTATTTTAAAATAATTTTAAAGAGCTTAAAGGACATCCATATTGAAAATTGGGTTGTCTGCACTCTACAGACGCACATGCGCACTGACACGAATAGTGGACTAGGGGTGGGTGGGGGGCACCCATCCAGTCAACACAACAGAACGGCCACAGGTTTAAATTAGGGTTAGTGACGAAGACAACGCGGGTATAAGTGAGGCAATAACTTAGCACACAAACGATGACCACATCCAAATACTTTGGAGGCTTAATCATAATAATAATAATAATAATACTTTTGTTTCTGGACTGTTTTTGCTTGCTTCAAGTTCAAGACTCAATGTCGAGTAAAGTATAAATTAACGTTAGTTTTTAAGATGCATGGGCGTAGCTTCCATATATAGGCATGTGCGCAGCTGCGTACCGCCTGAGATTACATGTTTAAAAATGTTAAAATATATGATTGCTACAGCGTTTTATTCCAATAGCGTTTTAATCCATCTGCGTAACACCTGGAAATCCCAAACTAGGCCCACTGTGATGTGAATATTTCTGTATCACCAAGAGTAACCGGTATATATAACTATATATATAAATAATAATTATTATTATAATAAAAAAGAAACTCCAGCAACGGCTATCTAGTACAACTTATCTCACATGGTCCATACACATGTGAAGATATGGAATTCAAGGCTTTTCAAGGCTGTTTTTGCTAGTAATTCAAGATTATTTTCATGTGGATTTAGTCCGGAATCACCATTCCGAATGGCGACGTCAGACTAATTTAGATCATTTTGGAGAGTTTAATGGAATTCAAGGCATTTCAAGACTAATTACCCCAAAACAGATTAATTCAAGGCTTGTCAATGCATTGAAATGGGGCAAATGAAGTTCAAGACTTGTCAAGGCCCCGTACGGACCTTGAACTTAACAACAAATATTTTTAAATACAGCAGATTCAATAATAAAAAATATTATGAAAAAGTATCCTCTAAATTAACTAATATGATATATATATATACCCATTCTTCAAGCAGTAACATACATCTATAACCAACAACTGCATTGTAGTTGTGTGGTAAGCAATGATGCCACTTCTCTGGTTGCCATACTGTCAGCTACTTAGCATGATCCCCCTGATCTGACTGTGATTATTCCGTAAGACCGCTTGTCATGACATGGCGTACAAGCAGTGACAAGCTTACTACACACAGCTTACGACACGCTTATGTAGGCCACGTGCTGTGTCAGACACACACGTGCCATCGTCGGCATTAAGAAACATCACCAGGAAGCAATGTTACAGTGCGTGCTAGAATAAAAGTTTACAGGTTAGAATCTTGGCCCGAGGTCCACAGCCGGCCACCGTACGCCATGTCAAACATAATATAAAGCCGCTTTGAAATAGTCGAAAAAACATTCTCGTCTGCTTACTTCCCGCGAGCACCGCCCAGCGCGCAAGCTTGGGGGTTGTGGGTTCAAATCCATATGGAGAAATACATATAATATAATAAAGCATAATAATAATATTTGTATAAATGCTTTATATTACACCACACAGACAATACCAGATTCTGCAAACACATGTTAATGCATACCTGATATCACCTAGGCCCTACAGGTCGATATGCATGATCGATAAAACAACGGTGTTGATTTACATTGAACCAACCCATATTGGAATCGTGACTTGTTTTTAATTCCCGAGGTCATGAATTATGTGCTAGGTGAATAAAGCGAATTGTTTTTTGTACGATGATCACTACCTAACCAGAATGTGTGACGACGGATTGGGCATGCAAATGTTCAGGCAATAAATAACCAAACTGATGTGATCAAGGCTTACTGATGTAGTCATCCAAATAAGTCCTACACACAACCCCAACGTTCCATCTCTCTCTATATAGACCCCCAACAAAAGGGGGTTGCTTTAATCCAAATAAGTCCTACACACAACCCCAACGTTCCATCTCTCTCTATATAGACCCCCAACAAAATGGGGTTGCTGTAATCCAAATACGTTCTACACACAACCCCAATGTTCTATCTCTCTATATAGACCCCCAACAAAATGGGGTTGCTGTAATCCAAATATGTTCTACACACAACCCCAATGTTCTATCTCTCTATATAGACCCCCAACAAAATGGGGTTGCTTTAATCCAAATACGTTCTACAGACAACCCCAATGTTCCATCTCTCTATATAGACCCCCAACAAAAGGGGGTTGCTTTAATCCAAATACGTTCTATACACAACCCCAATGTTCCATTCCATCTCTCTATATAGACCCCCAACAAAAGGGGGTTGCTGTAATCCAAATACGTTCTACACACAACCCCAATGTTCCGTCTCTCTCTATATAGACCCCCAACAAAACAGAGTGAGGTGGGAGCTGCTAGATTTAAATTGTCGTCTGCCTCATGCAGTTAGTTATACACACGGTATTCTCCATGATTTGCAGTTCTTCTCGATAAAGAATAATTACTGCCTGCCTATATAATTGACCTATAAGTGACTGTAAGCTTAATTGGAGCATATCAACATGTACTATATATACATTTATTGATAAATAAAGCAGTTATTAAAATGCATTGCTATATATATATGTATATTTTTATTTTGTTGTTGCTGAGTATGTCACCTGAAGAGACCCGTCACGTGCGGGTCTGTTTTAACTTGTCGTCTGCTCCAAGTGATTCTACACAAGTAACCATTTCTCCCCATCTTCTTGCAGTTCAAGGGCATGCACCTTAAATTGTCGTCTGCCCAAAGTAATTCTACACAAGTAACCATCTCTCCGCATCTCCTCAGAGTTCAAGGGCATGTAGGCCTACTTTAAATTGTTGTCTCTCCAATTAATTCTACACAAGTAACCATGTCTCCCCATTTTCCTACAGTTCAAGGACATGCACTTTAAATTGTCATCTACTCCAAGTAATCTTCACTATGAAGTCCCCCTCTAACTCCCTCCCCAAATCTCTGGCATAATGTAGGCTGCTTTAAATTGTTGTCTGCGCCAATAGTTATATATATATAAGCAAGCCATCCCCCAGTAGCACAAAGGTTTCCATAAATTGTCGTCTGCGCCACAACATTCATTCTCTGCAGACGAATCAATCTCTGTTGAAATACAAATTAAATATTAAAAAACTATATACCAACATCTTTTAAATAACTAAGTTAAACAAAGATCCTAGATGACATCAGAGACACTTGGAAGTCACATTAGATGCGAGTGATTACAAACAAAGCTTAAAGGTTGGGATGACAAAATCAGAAAATAAATAAAAAGTCTGTTATTTATTGCCTGGTCACTCATGCGCACAAATCAGTGGTGTCAGTCAATAATACTCCTGTTACATTTAGCATGGCCACGTGACTGCGTCAGGAACGCCACTCGATAATAATATCACATTTACTCTTGCAATAATATACTCCCCGCATGACCTCGGAACAAATAAGTGGGTCAATGGAGCTGACACTTGACACAGCATACAGCCGGACTTAACGAGGCTCTCTATGAGTTAGAACTTTTGTTATAGCACCCTTCAACCACCAATAGCCCCCGATGCGACGGCTGTCTTAGTATCAGACATGCAGCTAGAGCAATGTGTCATAAGCTGTACGCCATGTTGCGCGTGTCCTCAACCATTACTTATGCACCACATTCGACAGATGAGAAGCACATCCTACAGTTACACCGCATCTTATATCATGTGTCATACACTTTGTTGTAGTTGTTGCGATTTCTGATGGGAGGACTATATATATATAGATACTTTAGCAATATGTACAATAATGAGAGGACATAATGGTTCAGTGCACTCCTGGTCCCTGGTAGGGGGTGCTGGCATCGCCTGAAATAAGTTCAATCCTGGTCTGTGGTGCTGAAATGCAGACACTGCATTCTAATGCACCATGACAGACGCAAGCACCACATGTCGCGAAAGAACAGTCATTCGCTGGAGAAGTAGTCAGCGAGCGACAGTTTGTCGAAAGTAAATTTTCGGGCAGTCGAACCTTGCGAGCGATTTATTGTGTCCGTATAATACGTAGATTGCCACTGGAGTGCTCTGTGGTAGGGAGGCATGCTCCGCTGATGTAAGAATGAGACATTCAAGTTCTGAGAGTGCCAGGTGTTACACCGTGTAGCTTTATCTGGAAAACAAAGTGAAGACAATAAATATCATATATATATATAGACCAGACGGGATGGCCGAATGAGTTGAGCGTCCATCTCCTTGTAAAATTATGCGGATTTTAGGCTTAGAGTCGACAGTTATCAAATACGGGTGTAATGTTGTAAAAGTTATGGAGCAGGAGGGATAATTCTAGTATATTGGAAAGGAAAATAAACGCACCCCATATATACCCACCCCATGCGCTAGTGTTAGTAGGGATAAAAGTGGGGTATGGTCTAGCTTTACCGAGCGTTACAAGGAAACAGTGGGGGGGGGGGGGGGGGGGTGTATGCGTGAGTGTGGCTGTGGGTGTCTAATTTTGACACCTCCCCTCACTAAAAAAAAGCGTTGATGTCGAATTTTGAAGAAAATATTTAATTAAAAATCAAAAGCGTTGATGTCTATTTTTTTTGTAATAAGAAAAAGAAAATAAAAGCGTTGACGTCTAATTCTGAACACCCAAAAAAGCTTTGGCAAACAGCATTGCCGTAATATAAAATTTGGCCCCCCCCAAAAAAGTGTTGACGTCTAATTTTGAAGAAAAAAATTAATTAAAAAACAAAAGCGTTGATGTCTGATTTGGTTGTAAAAAAAAAGAAGCAAAAAAGGCTTTAACGTCTAATTTTTAACACTGCCCCCCCCCCCTTCACCCAAAAAATAGCATTTCAGTAATGTTCGCAAGGCCCCCTTACCACAGCAGGGCGGGCAGGCGGCAGTCTCTCACTCCAGGACCATGTACTCCTCAGCTCGCAGTAGCAGCTGCTCGGCGATGTCCATGGACGTCTGCGCCGTCTCGCGGTTGAACTTGTCCTCGCGGTCGTCCAGGTAGTCGATGGGGTCCGGGTTGTACATCTTGTTGGGGTCCCCCAGCAGGTTCTGCAGCTTCATGGCGTGCAGACGCAGCCGCACGTCGTCTGTGGAGGCAGCGAGCGTCGTCAGGTCGTGTGTGTGGGTGGCGACAGCGTCCACCGAGTACTGCGCTGCCTTCAGGGCCTTCTCAGCAGCCTAGGGGAGAGAGAGGAGGAGAGTGGTCAGAGAGGAGAGGGACAGGGGAGGGAGGGGACAGAGGAGAGGGGTGGGGGAGTGGATGGGGTGAGGTGAGGGGGAGAGGGAGGAGATGGATGGGGGGAGGGGAGGAGGGGGAGGAGTGGGTGGGAGGAGGGGATGTGGAGAGGATGGGGGGAAGGAGAGGGAGGAGGAGAGGAGAGGGATGGGGGGAGAGGATGGGGGAGGAGGGAGAGTGGAGGAGAGATGTGGAGGGATGGGGGGAGGAGAGGGAGGAGGAGAGGAGAGGGTGGGGGGAGAGGTGGGGGAGGAGAGGGAAGGTGGGAGGAGAGGGAGGAGGAGAGGAGATGGACGGGGGGAGAGGAGGGGGGGAGGAGGGGGGATGTGGAGAGGATGGGGGAGGAGGGGAGGAGGAGAGGAGAGGGACGGGGGAGAGGATGGGGGAGGAGAGGAAGGAGGGGAGGAGAGGGATGGGGGAGGGAGGGAGAGGAGGGAGGGGAGTGGGATGGGAGGAGAGGAGGAGAGGGGGGAGAGGGGGTGGGGAGGGGGGTTGGGGGGGGAAGAATAGGGGATGGAGTAGAGGGGCGAGGGAAAGTAGGAGGAGAGGGGGAGGGAGGAGAGGGGAGGGAGGAGAGGGGAAGAGGAAAGAGAGGGAGAGAGAGGGAAGGGAGATGGGTGAGGGTAGAGAGGTGAGGGGAGAGGGGAAAGGGGTGGTGGAGGGGGTGGAGGGGGGGGGGGAGAGGAGGAGAGGGAGGAGAGGGGAAGGGGAGGGAGTACAGGGGGAGAGGGAGGAGAGGGGAGATAGGGAAGGGAGAGGGAGCAGGGTAGAGAGGTGAGGGGAGAGGGATAATGGAGAGGAGAGGGATGGGATGTGGAGAGGGATGAGGGGAGAGATGAGAGGGATGAGGGGAGAAGGGTAGGGGAGAGGGGAAAGAGACGAGAAAGAGAAATCATCGGACTATGCAACTTTAAGCATTTGTTGTCACATAGAAGGGAATACTGATTCAATTTAATAGAACTTGTTACTGCTGAAGCCTATGTTGTCAGAGTTTTGGCTCCCAAAACTAATTTGACATATTTCCATCAGTATTTAAGTTAGATATGTAGAATCAAATCTAGATAATTGTTTTGGTTTTGAAAATCTGATGCTTTCATCGCACAATGCAGCTTCAAATAAAAACTCAACTCAACTGACCTGGTGTGACTTGAAGCAGACCCACTCGTAAGCCGGCCGGGCCCGCAGCCCGAACATGTCGTTTTCTGCTGACTTGAGGTCTTCGACCGCCTGCGAGAAGAAGTTGCGCGCGGCTGATGGCTGCGGGTTGGTGGACGTGAAGGTGGGCGGCACATCGAAGTTGTACTCTGTCTTCGTTGACGTGTACTCCCGGGAGAAGTTCTCCTTGTAGCTGCAGGCGATGGACCACACTGTTCATACTCACATAATACTCACATGTGCCACATAATAATAATAATAATAATAATAGTAATAATAATATTAAATTGATTTCCACATGCTCATTGTATATACAAGTTGATATTTATATCAGTAATGTTTCACATGAAAAGGGAGAAAGCAGAAGTACAATACTTATGAGGCGCTTTCCCCAGTTAAAAATAACACATATACATTACTAATACTACAAATAGAAAAAGGAAAGAAAAAGGTATATTAAAAACATATTGTATTGTGTGGAAAGTTGCATAATCTGGTGATTTTGAGTGTCTGCCACATTTGCTAGATAGAAGCTATATTAGGCTGACTGTTATAGGTTACCTTACGTTAATTAGAAACAAAATATTTAAGGTATTATTAACTTTGGAGATATTTTACGATATAAATATGTCAAATTAATTTTGGTGTGCACACTGAAATGCTGGATATAATACTTTGTATTTTACCCTTCTCAAGCAGAGCAGCGTAGCGCAGGGGCACTAAACTGTAACATGTGGTGAATGGCTGCAGAGGGATATATGTATGTATATATATATATATATATATATATATATATATATACATACATACCCCTCCCCCACATCTCACAATATCAGGGCATATAAACGCTTCAAAATGAGCACACAATCCCTCTGCAGCCATTCACCACGTGTTACAGTTTAGTGCCCCTGCGCTACGCTGCTCTGCTTGAGGACGGGTAAAATACAAAGTATTATATCCAGCATTTCAGTGTGCACACCAAAATTAATTTGACATATTTATATCGTGAAATATCTCCAAAGTTAATACCTTTAATATCTTTATACTCGCATAATTCGGTATACATCACATATATATTATATTATTATATATTTATATATATATATACATATATATATATATATATATATATATATATATATGTGTGATGTATACCGAATTATGCGAGTATAAAGATACGTAAGGATTAATTATTATTATTATTATTATTGCTATACTTGTGGGGTGTGTAGGAGTGTGTGTAGGGGTATGTGTATGAGTGTGCGAGTATGTGTGTGTGAGTGTGTGTATGTATGTAAGTGTGTGTGGGTGTATATGTGCATGAGTGTATGAGTATGTGTGGGGTGAGTGTGTGTGGGGTGTGTGATTGTGGGTAGGGGTGTGTGTGTGGGGTATGAGTATGTGTGTGTGTGAGTGTGTGTGTATATGTATGTAAGTGTGTGGGTTTATATGAGTGTGTGTGAGTACATGTGGATGAGTGTGGGGTAAGTGTGTGTGGGCGGTGTGAGTGTATGAGTGTGGATGTGAGTGTATGTGAGTGTGGGATACATGAGTGAGTGTAGGAGTGAGTGAGTGTCGGAGTGAGTGAGAGTGTGTGGTGTGTGAGTGAGTGTATGAGGTGTGTGATGAGTGAGTGAGAGTATGAGTGTGTGTAAGTATGTGTAGGAGAGCGTGTGTGTGAGTGTGTTTGTATGTGAGTACATGTGTGTAACTGCATACACTCACGACTCACGCTGCTCCTTGTGCTCCTTGTATGTGAGTGTGTGTTAGTGTGTGTGTGTGTGAGTGTGAGACTGTGTGGGTGAGTGTGTGTACGTGTGTAAGTGCATACACTCACGACGCATGCTGCTCCTTGTGCTCCTTGTATGTGAGTGTGTGTTAGTGTGTGTGTGAGTGTGAGACTGTGTGGGTGAGTGTGTGTACGTGTGTAAGTGCATACACTCACGACTCACGCTGCTCCTTGTGCTCCTTGTATGTGAGTGTGTGTTAGTGTGTGTGTGTGTGAGTGTGAGACTGTGTGGGTGAGTGTGTGTACGTGTGTAAGTGCATACACTCACGACGCATGCTGCTTCTTGTGCTCCTTGTATGTGAGTGTGTGTTAGTGTGTGTGTGAGTGTGAGACTGTGTGGGTGAGTGTGTGTACGTGTGTAAGTGCATACACTCACGACGCATGCTGCTTCTTGTGCTCCTTGTATGTGAGTATGTGTTAGTGTGTGTGTGAGTGTGAGACTGTGTGGGTGAGTGTGTGTACGTGTGTAAGTGCATACACTCACGACGCATGCTGCTTCTTGTGCTCCTTGTATGTGAGTGTGTGTTAGTGTGTGTGCGAGTGTGTGTCTCTGTGTAAGTGCATACACTCACGACGCATGCTGCTTCTTGTCCTCCTTGTGTGGGTGTGGGTGTGAGTGTGTGTGTGAGTGCGTATGTGAGAGTGTGTGTGTAAGTGCATACACTCACCGCTCCCGCTGCTCCTTGTGCTCCTTGTGTGTGAGTGTGTGTATGAGTGAGTGTGTATATGAGTGTGTGTATGTGTGTTTGTGTCTAAGTGCATACACTCACCACTCCCGCTGCTTGTGTTCCTTGTGTGTGAGTGTTTGTGTGAGTGTTTGTGTGAGTGTGTGTGTATGAGTGTGTGTATGAGTGTGTGTGAGTGTGTATGTGTGTAAGTGAATACACTGCTTCTTGTGTTCCGTTTGTGTGAGTGTGTTTATGAGTGTGTGTGAGTGTGTGTATGTGTGTAAGTGCATACACTCACCGCTCCCGCTGCTTCTTGTGTTCCTTGTGTGTGAGTGTGTGTGTATGAGTGAGTGTGTGTATGAGTGTGTGTATGTGTGTATGTGTCTAAGTGCATACACTCACCACTCCCGCTGCTTGTGTTCCTTGTGTGTGAGTGTTTGTGTGAGTGTGTGTATGAGTGTGTGTGTGAGTGTGTGTATGTGTGTAAGTATATACACTCATCGCTCCCGCTGCTTCTTGTGTTCCATGTGTGTGAGTGTGTATGAGTGTGTGTGTGAGTGTGTATGTGTGTAAGTATATACACTCACCGCTCCCGCTGCTTCTTGTGCTCCTTGCCACGGTTGTTCATCTGGTCGTAGAACTTCTTGTATGCTTGTTCGAAGTTGCGCTGGAAGTTGGAGTTGCTGGCAAATGGATTGCCCGGGGTGAAGTTGGACATGTCGACGTTCACTGGGCGAGGCAGTCCCTTCTCGAGCCGGTCAATCTCAGACTGGATGAACTGGGTGATGGTTGTGGCGAACACCTCATCGCCAATGTTCTTATCCGGGTGCCACTTGAGCAACAGCCGTTTGATGACCTTCTTGCGCTCTCTCTCCGTCAGCAGCCAGGCTTCCTCCAACGCGTCGCTGCAGTGAGAAGGAATTTTTGCGCTCAGTTTTCGATAAGATAAAAAGTGTTGTCGTAGGGTTGGGTGATGAAAATGGGAAATATTGTGCCTCGAGCGGGAATCGAACCTACATCTCTTGCATGGAAGTAGCAGGTCAATGTGATAACCATTACACCACCTAGGTTCCCTGATATCACCATACTACCCACGCCTACCTGTCTATGCGGCTCCTTGCCTGAGAGGTCAGTGCAGACCACTACAGTCGCCCCCCCTGGAGTTGTAACTGGGTAGTTAATTTAAGTTAATCATTCAATGCTAGTTAAATGCAGAATAACACCTAAGAAAACAGAAAGGTATCTTGTTTACTTCTCCAGATATTCACATTTTAAGATTTTATTTACTTGAACAAAATTTGTCTTTAACACTGAATGAAACAGGATATTGTAACATCCGAGATTTCTCCTGTCTTTCAGGTATGATGGAAATAATTGCATTTATGTTATAGTAAGTTTGCTGTGTAGGTTTGACCATTTTTAAACCAATGCATGGAATGATGTCCTACAGACAGATTTCTTTTCCAGTGGATTGGTTTTCATCTGGAACGAAAATGGGAATTTGGGGGTTTAGCTACGCTCAAATTGTGCTGGGAATGCTTTGAAACTAATTTATTTCCAAATAAAAAGTTTGTATACACATTATGTAGTTATTGCACAGTTAGTAATCTATTGCTGCTAATAATTTCAAAGTAATTGAAGTAAAGCTTTGATTTATATTACTGAATTAGCCAGTTTAGTGATTTACATTTTTTTTTTTTTTTTTTTCCATGATAAAAATTGGTCGAGGTTACATATTTAAGTATTAGTTCCAGAACCTTAAAAAGAGCATAGAAGACCAGTACCTAGAATAAACAAATATTGTGCTTCTAGAAGTGTGTTGACGATATTTTATGGACAGTGAGTATTGAAAAATGACACTTAGTACCAATTTTGGCATTTTGAAAAATAAAGATTTGTGAAATATTCACTTTTGAATGCCATTTTATAAACAGTAGGACATCATTTAATGCACTGGTTTTTAACTTGTCAAATCTGCACGACAAGCACATGACATAAATGCAATCATTTCCATCATACCTGAAAGACACGAGAAATCTCAGATGTTACAATATCATGTTTCATTCAGTGTTAAAGACAAGTTTTGTTCAGGTAAATACCAAAAATAATAAAATGTGAATATCTTGACAAGTAAACAAGATAGAACCTTTCTGTTTCCTGTGTTATTCTGCATTTAACTAGCACTGTGTGGTTAACCTTAATGAACTACCCAGCTTAAAGATCTAAAAAATGACTGCCGCTACCTACCTGGGATGGCCAAACAAGTTCGTCTCCCGTGTTGGTAGACCATAGGATCGTGGGTTCGAACTCTGGTCGCGTCAAACCAATGACTTAAAAATTGATACTTGTCGCTTCCTAGTCAAGTGCTCGGCATTATTAGGATAGGGCAAGGACTGGTTGGCTCAGTGTCAGGATAATGTGACTGAGTGGGATATGAGGTCATGGTGTTGGCAGCCTGGTCTCCCAGTGGGGCAGTACTATAAAGTCACCATGAGTGCACACTGTCACAAGTCGGTACCCATCCTTATATGACCTTAGATGTTGCTAGAACGTAAAACAACAAACAAAGAACCTACGCGCGTAAAAATGTAAACAATATGGCTTATTACACAGCCCATTCCCATGATTCCTGCTAGGGAGGACACTCTTAAATTTACACGATTATTAGCATTTAAAAAAGTATTAGTAGTAATAGCATTATTATTATTCACTCACTCATTTGGGAGCAGATTATTAGCACTTAAAAAATGAGTAGTAGCAATAGCATTATTACTATTATTATTATTATTATTATTATTATTCACTCACTGACTGATTTAATAATAGAACACTGCTTCAGCAACAACAAAAAATGAGAATCTATCTTTCAGACTGACCTGATTTCGTTCATGATCCTCTTCTCTGGTCTTTCTTCGGCTGGTTCGGGTGTGGGACTTTCGCATGTTGGTTCTTTGTCGTCACTTGAAGGCTTGCCGTCTGGCTGGTCATGGCTTTGACTTTCACTTCTTGCGCGACTCTCGCTTCGTGTCCGGCTTCCAGGGTAGAACCTACTGTATCCAGAGCCTTCAAAGAAACTTGAGCTGCTTCCGGAGTCAGTGCGATGGCGGTGAGATTGACCGGCCTCTTGAGGTCCAGTGCCTTGACTTTGGTTCCGCTGGTTCTCCTGGTACTGCTTGTTTCCAGTGGCCTTCTGATGTTCTGCATAGTCCTGCCTGGATTGACTGAAGGGCGCTTTCGGAGGCTTCCCATCATTCTGCTGGCCCTGGTTTTTCCAATCGGTGTGACCATTCTGGTTGTTGTAATGCTCATCCCGTGGGCTTCGATTGCTATATCGGCTGCCTTCGTGATTGTTCCGCTCGTGCGATTTATTCGGCTCATACTTATTCTCCTCTTTCGGCATTCTTCGAGAGTCATAAGAGAAACTTTTGGGCTCTTGCGGGAAAGATCGATTGAAAGTGTCATCACCAGTCGGTGGCCCACTGTCAAAGGAGTCATCCATGAAGGAAGTATTGCGGGATACAAAGCCCTCCACGCGGTGGAACTTGTACAGGTCCGTCACACTGGCAACGGCTGGTGAATGCGCATTGCCGACATTGATCTTGTACTTCTGCATGAAGAAGACCATCTCTTCACCGTTCGGGCTTTCCTCTTCAAGCTTTTCCATAATGATGGCATAGATGAAGAGTGGTTCGCTGCTCTCTTCATTGTCATCCAGTTCATACCCAACATACTCCCCATTGTCGAACTCTTCAAAGTCCTCCTTCAGCAAGTGGTGGTCATCGATTGGAATGAAAGAACCGGGACTGGGCAGAGTTGGTTGCTTAATGTCAATGGAGTGATCGGTTCTGATCTTAAGCCGGTCGAGTACCTTGGACACCGCATGCGGAGGGCAACTGAGAATGGGCTGGAGGTAGTGCACCGAGTTCCTGAGAAGGCCCCCGATGATCCTGTTCACAACTTCCGCTACACACACCAGCAGTTCTTCGGACATCGTAGCCGAATTATCCACGTAGATGTTCCAGAGCTTCCCTCCTCCGTCCTCTTTCGCCTCATCGGTCTTATCAACGAAGCATTCACTCTCGACTTCACTTCCGTCAATGCGCTTCCTGCTGTATTCGAGGAAAGTGACCACCTTCTCAACACCGTAGACGCGGATCTTCTGCAGGCACACCTGTATCGACTCGAGCGTGTCCTGCTGGATCTTCTGTCCAGAGCGATGATGCTCATGGCGAACCAGTCGTGATATCCCCAGCGACAGCGCCTTCGAGTTGAGCTGGTGCTTCAGCCGTTCAGCAATCCCATACATTGAAATGGTCTCTCGCGATGAGCTCTCAAGGATCTCGCGTACAATCACAGTCAGCATCACTGGCTGGAGATTGCGTGGAAGCAGCTTGATCAGGTCATCGTAGTCTAGAGCGGAGAGCCCGCATTCACTGAGATCCATTATGAAAGGCCGGTCGAAGTCCTTGATTCGATCAGTGTAGGATGGATCATCATTGAACACGAGGTCCCTGGCCTGGACTAGCGTGCCTGACATGCTGGGCAGGTAGAGGCGGTCGGTGTGGATTGGCTCGTTCGGATGCTTCTCCAGCGTGTGGAAGAGGCCATGCACCGCCTTGAAGGCTGCGCGAAGCTCGTTCGGATGCAGCTTGCAGCCTTTCGTCTCATTGTAGATGTTGTTGAGCACCATTGCAAACTGGTCGACAGTGGCATTCAGCGAAGCACCAAGGTACAGGAAGAGCGTCTTGAACTCACCCAGTTCAGTGGGCACCTTGTAGAGGTACGGGTGAATCTGGTCTTCTTCCATTAGGTTAATGACAACCTGAACCAAACAAATTAACAAATTAAAATTAATAAAGTAAAATGAATGACAATGTGCACCTTTGTGCTCCTCTTTCAGGTTTAATGACAACCTAAACAAAACACATTTCAAAAACTCAATTAAAAAAAAATATTAATCGCATTTTCTTTTGAATTACTTCTGGTGTCATTTGAAATTCAAATTAATCAATTTAAATCACTATGTGTACATTTGCGACTAGATCTTTTTTGTTACAATACTTCTGCTGTCATTTGAATTTGTTAACATACAATAACTAAAATAAATAAATAATATGCCTATTTATACATATGGGTATAACATTATATTATATCTTGGCTATAAATATGTGTTATCCTTGGGGGGTTAGAGGAAAGAGTAGAGGATCGGAATAAATAATTAAAACATTTTTTTTTTAAACAATGTATTTTCTGGAGTAATTATACCATTTTCAAATTTTCCACCAAAAATATACTATTCACTCACGTACAATTTGATGTAGAAAACCCATCAATTTAAAGAAACCCTGATACCTCCAGTAAAGCATAGCACAACACATAATTTTAATGAAAATAAACACTATATATAACTTGTGCCATCGCATCTGGAATTATTATCATTATTATTATCATCAGTACCATTCTTATTACCATTAATTAATACCATTATCATCTTACCATTATTATCATATTTATCATGTTTATAACTAAACTATGTAATCATAAAATACTTTAAATCCTACTTTGCTGTAGTTATATCGGTTATTTAAACAACAACAAAGTTTTGGATTAAGCTAACATTTTTGCCACCCCGAGCGTGTTCGCTTATGAAACCCGAGGTCGTATGGCCCGCGCATGCGCCACAATGTTGCTCAAGTGACCCGAGTTGTTTAATCGAATACGCCCACGGGGCATAAGGGTGCAATTTCCCCCAACCCCCAACCCCAACCCCAACCCCCAACCCCGTACACACAGATAATAGCTACCAGTACCAGTCCTACATGTTTTTTGTTGGTAATAACACAAATTAATGAAATGGAAATATAACTAAACTATGCAATCATAAAATACTTTAAATCCTATTTTGTTGTAGTTATATCGGTTATTAAATTAAAAAATTTAAAAGTTTAGGATTAAGCCACCATTTTTTCCACCCCGAGCATGGAGAAGCGTATTCGATTATTCGACCCGAGTCTGTAGGATGTGTGCACGTGCCAAAAAGTGCCTCGGGTGATCCGAGTTGATTAATCGATTACGCCCAGTGTGAGACTGAGATTAAGATAGTTTGCCCGAACACACACAGGCTGAGACAGACTCAGATTAGGATAGTTTGCCCGAACACACACAGGGTGAGACAGACTGAGATTAGGATAGTTTGCCCGAACACACACAGGGTGAGACGGACTGAAATTAGGATAGTTTGCCTGAACACACACATGGTGAGATGGACTGAGATTAGGATAGTTTGCCCGAACACAGGCAGGGTGAGACGGACTGAGATTAGGGTAGTTTGCCCGGACACACTCATGGTGAGATGGACTGAGATTAGGATAGCTTGCCTGAGCACACATAGGGTGAGATGAGCTGATATTAAGATAGTTTTCCTGAACACACACATGGTGAGACAGACTGAGATTAAGATAGTTTGCCCAAACACACGCAGGGTGAGACGGACTGAGGTTAGGATAGTTTGCCCGGACACACTTATGGTGAGATGGACTGAGATTAGGATGAATCTTCCATTTATTATCATTATGTTTAAAGTAATTATGCGTATATTATGATGGAATGCAATTATCCTGTATCACTAAATTGTCGCCTCCGACCTTCCGTAACCTTGTCCTGTGGTTGTTGGTAGTTGGGTACTGGGGGTTGGTATGCGGCCTGGAGGGCTGGAGGTCTGCTTTCAAGCAGCTCTACTCCCCTCCTTCCCTCCAGGTAGCACCTTTGCTATCACCATCATTATCATCGTATTCACACTATTCACACCATGACCATGTTGAAACCAGACCGAGGCCACGTACGCGTCTGCGAGGTGCTGCTGTATGAAAAGTCATGCAAATACATTTTCGTCGACCAAAACCTCTCAAAATCACTCAAATTTGAAGGTTTTCATTTTTTAAACTACCATATTCATCTTTGAATACCTGATTTCTATCTATTGGCCAATCTTAACAAAGATTGGGCGCCTTACATGGTGATTTTCCCATTCTTTAACTACAATGTGACTGTCAACTTCAAGTCTGCATAGTTATGGTGGTATCATGTACCATGCAGCACTATCAGCGTAGTTATCTGTGTAACACAGTTAAACAACTAGTCTTAGTAATTACAAATTAATAAAACCTTTAAAAGGGTTCAAATATATTAAAAAAATATATTTATAGTAAGAAAGTTATCAATTTTGAATTTAAGAAAAGATTGGCAGCCAAGGTGAGTGACTTTGTTGACATTGCCTACTGAAATGCATCTGATCATCACTCAATCTTCATGAAAATTGACCAATAAATAGGAAAAAGGTATGCAAAAATGAATATGATAGTAGTTCATGCACATCAGCACACAGCAGTGTCTTATGGCCATTTCCAATGCCCGATGCATACTCTGCCTCGTTCTGATGCTGAATTTGGGGGGAAACATTGCGTAGACTGACCTGTGATGGACGCATCATGTTATGTCCCAGCTCCACAATGATGCACGGGCATTCAGACAATGTCGCCTTCACCTGTCAAATTAGAAGTGATGTATGTGGATCATTCTCTAAACCAGGGGACCAGACCACATATTTGGTTTCCATGTTACGATGGTGATAATAAATTCTTTCTTTTATTGATAGCAAGTTAAATGATTAGTGTTGCCTTTGTGTATTAAGTATGTTAGCAACAGTCAATACTACACGTATTTAATCTATCC
Organism: Branchipolynoe longqiensis; assembly: GCA_030323885.1. Classification (NCBI taxonomy): domain Eukaryota; kingdom Metazoa; phylum Annelida; class Polychaeta; order Phyllodocida; family Polynoidae; genus Branchipolynoe; species Branchipolynoe longqiensis. The sequence goes on from CM059202.1 coordinate 21,282,239, forward strand.
CACAAATGATATTCGAGGTATACTTGTATAATTTTGTGCTAAAGTGAAAATTTACACATCGACGCCATGCATTTACCCAAACTTTTTTTTTCAAATTTTGTTCAACTTTTTTCTTGTAATACATAACCTTGTTTGCTTAATGGGAATCAATAACATCTTGTTCATCGACTTGGCAGATCAGAATATAATATCATTAGGAGTTATTCCTGTCAAAGAACTCATCGACTTGGCAGATCAGAATAAAATACCATCAGGCGTTACTATAGCTTACTATAGATAAAGATTCACCACATACTTACAATACAGGACCAGGGGTGAAAACAAACCCATTAGAAAAACTGGCAAAGAATTTCGACATGCTCGGGAAATGAACTTAGCTGATAAATTCTTAATTTAAGAAGCAAAATATATTCTTGACATACATATTCATATTTACCCGCTACTTCTGATTTGAAAAATATAATAAAACATGTAGTTAACAGAACATTAAAAGTGAAATTGATGGCGTTCTATTGCGACCATCTTGTCTTTTTGCATTCTCTCTTAATTCACCAACTCTGGGCCGATATAAGTAGCCATTTGACACTGGAGCCAGGGATTATACTTCCAGTTCCATACAAAAGCAGTTTTCACCAGTATTTAGACTATGTTGTCGTTCACACCTGTACTATAAGTACGGGGTGAATCTTTTATCTAGTGTTACTACTGTCGAAGAGCTCATAGACTTGGCAGATGCGAATATAATATCCCCAGGAGTTCCAACTGTCAAAGAGATCATCGACTTGGCGGATCAGAATATAATATTACCATTAGTTACTACTGTCAAAGAGATCATCGACTTGGCAGATCAGAATATGATATCACCAAGAGTTACGACTGTCAGAGAGCTCATTGAAGCCATAAACAAGAAGGAAGAAAAGCAAAATTATTACTAAAACAAAATTCAAAAGATTTAAAGCAAATTGGATTAGTGCTGCCCAGTGGTGAAAACAAGTATTAACACACTTATCCGTTATGAGCTGGGTAAATAAATTCATTACAAAAAATACAAACTTGGCAGATTAGAATATAATATCACCAGCACACCTGCATGTCAGTCATGTGATATTGTTCTGCCCAGGTGCCTCACCCTTCTTTGAGTGATTCTTAGATAAGAAATGAATGTTGATACATACTTGATCTGTGAGCTCAGACTCTTGTTGCTGCAGGTACTTGTAGACCATCTTCATCACATCCGCCTTCATGAAGGCGCGTAGTTCATCGGATGCGGAGGCATTGTGCACATTGCTACAGATGTGCTGCACATGTTCGACCACCTGCATCACCCGCGGCTCAGCTGCAATCCCCAGGAGTTTGGCAATCTCATGCTTGTAGTTCTCGAGGTCCTTGAGGTCATGTCCTTCTGGGTACACATAAGTGACATCATTCTGTGTCAGCTTGTATGGGTTCGCCCAGTTCGGTATCAAGTGCCCGCTCGTCCACATCAGGTATTCATGTGTCTCTGGCACCGAGTCGAAGAAGGAGATGTACTCCAGCTTGCCGTCATGTCGATAGCCGTATTGCGGATAGATCCGGTGAAGCATCGAGTTCACTTTCGATGGTGGCAAGAACTTGATATCAGCGATCTTGTGCAGGAGTCCTTCCGAAGGGAGGTTCAGCCGCCCGAAGAGGTTTGTCAGCAGTGTTCGCGACTTGTTGAAGGTTTTATCTGATGGGCTCACTGCCGCCTCCTGTGAGATTTGGAAGGCAAAGTCAATGTACATGTTCACTGAGATCTCATGCTGCATTCCGATCAGCCGCAGGAAGTCCAGCCACTTGAACTCGTTGAATGGAGCTGGAGGGAAGGAGCCCAGACTGTCGCCGAGCATCACCTTGAAGACGGAGTGGTAAGGATCATAGAAGTGTGATGCCTTGTGTAGGCGCCCAGACTCATCGGCCAAAAATTCCAAGTGTCGCAGTCCAACCAACAAGGTCTCCTTCTCCGGCTTGTCCATTTGGTTAAGACGGCCGTCTTTCAGGAACTGAAGATGGATGATGCGCGCGTCAGGAGACAACAGCTGGAAGTTCCTGAAGATGAAGCGTGTGTAGACCTCAGTGATGGACAGTGAAAGGCAGCCTAGCTTCTCGTGGAGCCCCATTAGGTTCTTGTTGCAGCGAAGGAAGATGATGCCTGATTCCTTCTCCCACACCTGCATGTCTGCTGTGGGAATGTCGTTGGGCAGCGCATACACAATGTGATTTTTGAGGTTGATAAGGTGACCATGCACTGTCAGGTAGAATGGAAGTTTCCGCAATGCTACAATTGTAGCTGGCACTTCTAACCAGTCACCCACATACTCACTGAAATACTTCAGAATGGAGTTGCAATCCTCATACTTCAACTGTTCATCATTTGGCTTTGACCTTGTTCTGTAGTCGAGAACCTGTAGCACCGATTGCGGTTTCTCCAGGGAGGCTACCAACAAGCGAACAATGTCAGACGTTCCTCTCTGCCCTGCATCATTCAGTGAGCTGTTCAGTGAGGCATGACCACTCCGCTTCTTTGGCGCTGGACTCCATGATGTGCCATCAAGCAACTGACTATCCAGTTCGGGAAGCTTTAGTCTGCGAAGGCTGTCCCGCACTGTGTAGCTCATAATACTCGACTGAGTGAAGTCGATGACAGTTTCTGACATTCCGATTGGCACCAGGTACATTTCATTTGGCTCCTCCTGAACCTCTAGGTAATCCTTTGGCCTTCCAGACTTGGTGGGTGGTACTTTTGCTGGTAGAATGCACCAATCACTGAGTGGTTTCAGGAAGAGTTGGATCTGTTGTGCCATTGCCGCATCACTCAAGTCCTTGTCTTTGGTGAGTCGCATACATTCGGATTTGATGAAGGCCCAGACATTCATGATCCATTGCGCGTCTGGAAGCTTACCCTCCGCTTCTTTCCATGTGATCTGGCGCAGTCCATTTCGGTATATCTTTTCATCGAGAACATTAACAAGCAAACTGGCCATGGCTGGGATGTTAAAGCGATGGAAGACATGGTGGTCCTCTGGCTCGACATCAGCGAAGATAGTCTCGACAATCTTGTGGTGGATGAACATGAAGGAACATTCGGGAAGTAAGTTGTAGTAGTCGGTGAGAAACACTGGCTCATGACCTGTGAAGATTCGCAGCTGGCCATCCTCAGACAGCATGAAAGGGAGACCCTCTAGACATGTGAAGAAGGTTTCGCGGTCCTGGATGCAGTAGTCGAGCACTGTGCACAGCGTCTTCACATTTCCAAATGGTGTGTTCGAGACGGAAGCGGGTAGTGAACCTATGCAGCAGGCCTCTTTTACCGTACCGTATGATCTGTAGAAGCGTATCACACTCGTGGGTGAGATGCAGTCGACAAGAACACCTGCTGTTCGAAATGCGGTGTACACTTCCAAGGGCAAATACAGCAGCTTGTATCCTGAGGCAAGGAGGACACGCCGTAATTGTTCGCATCTGGACTTCTTTTTCTTTGGATCAGGTTTCAATCGGCTCCGAGGCGTCATTATACTTTCATTCTCATCTACGGGATCGAGGAATGTGTCGTCGAGATTGTCGAAGTATGGTCTGAGGCGTCCATCACCCGATGTTGAAACCCACTCCACCTCAATTTCTGGCATGTCGTCCTGGAAGCCAAGCGAATCGTCACTTGACAAATCAATATTTGTCAGGTTCTTCGCTTTCAAAACTGGCAGGACTGGTTCTTGTGAGCTATCGATGATGCAATAGACACTCTCTGCAAGTACCTTCCAATAAGTCTCATTGGTTTTGAACCGTGGGAAGAGCGAACTGAAGAAATCCATGTTTGGAATCTCATTGTCCTCCATTGCAAAGAAGGATGTGTTGACCTTATCGAGGTTCGATGAGCTGAGGTAACCAGGTGCTTGGCGCATCATTGTCACATATGCTCGCGCAATGATGTGCTTCAACATCGTCATGTTCCACTCGGTCTTCGGGCTATTCTCATCATCTATCCAGAGGTTCCGCCTTGCTTCGTGATCCAAAGCAAAATGTCCATTGATGTGCACTGGCAGCGTTGTCTTCAGTGGTAACGGAAGGAAGCAAAATGCTTTCATTGGTCTGAATGGTGTCTGTGTATCCGAGTTCTCAAGCAAAGCGGCTACACCACCACGGGGCAAGAGAGCAAGGTCTCCTCTTTTCAGGGCATCATACAGGGCTACTGAGATCTTAGTTCCATCTTCAAAGCCAACCCTCTGCGTGATCAGCCATCTTTCACAGTAGCCCTTGTTATCTGCCAGCTTGATCACATATGAGAGCTCCCGCGGGGGCACCTCCCACACTCCAAGCTGTCCGTCGCGAATCTTATCAGCGGTGTCTCGCAAGAATTGCGCAAAACGCTTTCGAGCCAGTTGATCGCGTTCTGAAATTTCCACGGTGACGGTGTAGGTCTTTGTGAGCCGATTGGTAAGTGGATCGATCTCGGACACACTGATAGAGCGAACACTGTTCACAAAGAGGAGGCAGTCAAACAATTCCCGCATGAACTTCAACATCAGGTTACCCAGTTTGTCAATTGTCATCACCTGCTCAGACAGCTCTGATGTTTGTGCCATTTCAGGTGTCCTCAGAGGGAACCTGAACATGGTCGCATGGCTGAGGTCGAACTTGTCTTCAAGGTAGCATGGGAATACATCAGTAAAGATGTTCCTCAGCTCTTGCACATCTTCGTACCGCCTCCCTGGCTCCTCCATTGTTGCACCGGGCACATATGATGCATGCGGATCGAATATACATAGCGTCTCTCCAATGGCTTTGCTTGTCGTGAGGAAGCTTGGCACATCCGTCAGGTGATATACGCTGTTGAAGCCAACGCCATATTGTCCAGTTTTGTTTGGATCAGAACTCTTGCTGCCTTCACCGAGCCGCTGTATGCCAACCAAATCCATTTCTGTGAAGGGACTGTTGTTGTACACACACAGAGCAGGTCCTTGTAGTGGCTTCCACGAGTCGTTGAAGACCCTCTCATCAGGGTGACTGCGGCTATCACTGATGAAGTGCAACTCAGTTGCTCCAGCATCATCGGCATTTTGCAGCAGTTCCTTCAGGATCTCCTTGTCACAGGGATAGCTTGACAGAATGCGCTTGATGCGATTTGTAAGTTTTTCTCTTTGTCCGAATGGAATTCCACGGGAATGTTTTCGGAGTACCTCTTCTCGGCGTGTGTTGACACCCAACTGTTTTGATATCGCGTATGGGATATGTGGATGTGAAAGAAGGATGTCATCATCTATCGGCAGCCACTGGCATTCTGGTTCGTTATAGCAGAGGTCTACTGCGTCATTTAGGATGCAGTGTGAATCAGGTATGTAGATGCAGCCATACAATTCTGTCACCTCAGTCAGGGGCAGGTGTGCCTCCGTCAAACTTTCATTCAACAGGTTCACCAACCGTATGGCTAGCTTCAAGGACTCCTTATCCAATCGGTGGGTTGTGAATGTTGCATGCATCGTTTGTAGCGTCTCAACAAAGTCTTTTGTTTCAAATGTCTCACGCACGCCCACCTTAGTGAACAGTCCACCGAATGAGCGCTTCATGATCTCAGGAAGGCCAAATATGTATGGAGCACAGTGGTGTGGGAAGTCGAAAGCAACCTGACGGGGTCTCAAGAAGAGGCCGTTGCAAAAGATGAAGGGCTGATCCTTTAACCGGTCAATGATCATCGTCACGGTGTCCCTTGACTCAACTGTTTCTGTCAACATCTGCAAGTGTTCATAGATGACGTTGCAGATTTTCTGCACTTCGTCCAAGACATCCCGATCTTCTGAAGAAAAATCAGATTCGATGATTGTGTCAAACTGCAGCAACACCTTCTCTAAAGATGGTGTTTTGTCCTCGAATCCGAAGAACTTCTTGACGTATTCACTGCTCTTCGGGAACACAGTGTCATCCACTATCGGCTCAATGCAGCACACCAGTGGCAGCTTCTCGAAAGGATAGACCTCCTGAAGGGATAGGAACTGTTCCTCCGAGAACTCATCGCCTTTCCAAGGCATCGTGATTGTCTTTGGCCGTTTCATGATTGGCAGGAATGGCACATCACGTAGTTGTTCAAAGTACGCCTCAGTGTTCAAATCATCTTCTCGTTCCAGTTTTTTCTCCATGAAATGGATGAGACTTTGTGCTCTTCGTTTCGCACCAGAGAAATCAAGTTCATGTAGCGATTTGGACCTCTCAATGACATCGTTCCATGACATGTCATCGCTCGACATTCCAAGACGCCTGAGAATGCCAAGCTTTTCCTTGGAACCATATTCACCATGTGGGAATCTCCCATCTTGTAGCCGGTACAATGATGCAAGATCTCCAGTTGGGTCGACCAGCTCCTCTGGGGAGCGCAGTACTTCACCATCCGGTGAAACTGGGATGCAGTTGGCTTCAATAAGCAATTTGTCAATTTCAGAATTGTTCTGTTCCATTGAATAGAGAATCACCGCATCTCTTTGTTCAGGTTGGATGGTTTCAATTTTTGGAAGGAATATTTCTTTGAGGAAGCGCCTCAGATCATATGATCGTTCAATGATGGTATCCTCAGACTTTGCGGCTTTGAAGCCGTGAAGCGCAAACTCTGGCAGGTCGATGATGCTAGTCAATGTTCCTACGAGGCAGTTGCTGAAGACTTCCATTGCAATCTCTCCAACCTTCGAGTGTCGCAGCTCTGGGCTGAGGAAGACAGAGTCTGTGAGTGACACCCACCGGGTTCCATCACTGAAGAAGGAAGGCATTGAAGAATTGACTTGTGCGATGAGCTGATAGAAGCTGGTGCCGAGAGCTTTGCTGGTCATCTCCATCATTTCGAGATTGGGCCAGAGCAAGGTGAACGGATACATCGTGGGATCACTGATGGTGGAGAGATCATCGAGTAGTTGGAGATAGGTGTCGCAGACGGCGTCACCCATCAGGGTCTCATTCCAGATGGCGCGGATGTCAAACTTGTCATCTTCATTGCGTTCGCACAGATAACGCCTGTTTGAGGTCACCGCGAATGCACCATTCACATGCACTGGCAACCCGGTGTGGATGGGGAGCGGAAGGTAGGTGAAGATGGCGCCATAACACCTTCCAGGTGTCGAAGGATGCATGATGGGCTGTGGAATGTATCTGTCACTATGAGGTTCGTATTTGAGCTGGACTGCGATCCCTGCGGTTGGCAGCATGTTCTCTTCCATACACGCCATTTTCAGGGACTCGCCTGTGCCCATGCAGGAACACACCATCCAAGGACATGAAGTGTGGCCGACATGCGTGTCGAGAAGCCGTGCCCCATGCGATGTCGATACGCAATCGATCTGTGTAAGAAGACTCGAGATGGGTACGGCGCAGTCGCGCCTCATCCTCCCCTCCTTGATCTTGTGCATCGTCTCTGTGCACGCCTTCAGGATACTGGTCTGTTTAATGAAGTCCTGATGTGGCTTTGACAGCTTCTGTGTTGCGTCAGACAGTGGGGCATTGAAAGTCAACTCACGAAGGATCTTCAGCGGCGTCTTCGAAATGGTGAAGACCTCATGTGGCAGGGTGGAGTCTGAGCTGGTGGGCGACATGTGGTAGACGCTGATCTTGACGACATTCTGGGTGAAGAGCAACAAGCGCTCTGCACCGCTCACCAGCATCTGCAGCAGTGTCAGCATCTCCTTTTTGTCATAGTGCTTCTGGCAGATTTCACTCATGATCGCCTGCGACTTGGTGCGAAGCGGGAATCTGCAATGTGCAAAGGGAAGAATCCCGGTTACGATTTTACTGAAAAACCACTAGTCCATCAATGCCTCATCTATCGCCCAAGAATTTGAAACAATTCAGATCTGATTTCTATTAGTTACATTTAAGCAATTATTACCCGCTATGGATGGTTTGTTTGTTGGAGCTTTATGTCCTGGCAACATCTACGGTCATATCAGGACAGGTACTGACTTATGACAGTGCACACTGGTGGTGATTTTATAGTGCTGCCCCACTGGGAGATCAGGCTGCCAGCACCCTGACCCAATATCCCACTGAGTCACATTATCCTGATACTGAGCTAACCAGTCCTTGCCCTATCGTAGTAATGCAGAGCACCAGTCTAGGTAGCAACAAGAATCAATTTTGTAAGTCATGAATTTGACTCGACTGGGATTTTGAACTCCTTACCTTTCGCATGTGAAGCCTGCACTCTGCTCACTATATGGAGTTAGAGGCCAAGGGATGTGTATTGACACAAGGGAAGCCAGAGATGATATACAGTTAAGATGTCCTTGGGAACTGATCATTGTTATCGATAAAGCATTCATTAAATGACTTTAAATTCCAAAGCACAGAATTTTTCTTTTTGTGTCACTAGACATTTATCATTATAACCAGCCATTGTAAAATACAAACAGTAATATCAAAGGTTTAACCAGACAGATGGCTGAATGAGTTGCGCGGCCACTTCCCAAGTGAAAGGTCGCTGGCTTCAAATCCCAGCTGCGTCAAACTAATTACTTAACAAATGTATACTTGTTGTTACCTATCCAGGTGCTCGGCATTACTAGGATAGGGCAAGGAGTAATTGGCTCGGCATTACTAGGATAGGGCAAGAAGCAATTGGCCATGATTGAAATTTCCCATGTTCATTCAACGAAGGTGACAACAATGGATATCGATCGTAGAAAATTTGTCGTCAACGCCATTTTGCATTTAGACATCTCATAAGGGTTTTTTATAAAATACCGAAGTAATATTGGTAACACATTCTCTATGGTAACAAGGTAAATGGTGTTGACTGAACTAATAAAAACATCCTATCCACAAAGCTATACTTGCCCAAGAGAATTTAAATGAATCATGCAACCATCACCTGCATAATCCCAAATCCACTACTACCTGTAACAGCAAGTCATGCTCATTGTATTAATGTCTCCTATTTTGTCTCCTTACAGGTATGATAAACAAATCAATGATATAGTCTAAAGGTAAATTGCCATTCTCCAGGCAATATATACCGAATAAGATCCCTGTAATATTTGTTATGCCTGATTTCAAATTGCTACTGTCTATATTGTTCATACCATCTCATCATCTCATCCGTAAATAGTTCATATGCACCATAATTGTTAGGCACTGGCTATAATTAACAGAGGTAGCTGCTCAAAGGTAGATTATAACAATTAATTTAAGATATTTATCTCAGAAAAATGACAGAAAGTCAAAACCAACGGACCATGCAACTTTAAATATATTCAAGACTGATGAAACATGGCGACGGTGTGGATACTAGTGTCATAAAGTGGCATAATTCGATGAAAACATATCAAGCTTAGCTACTGGTGCGTTTGTTAATCATTTCTTTAGAAACCTGCCCCAATTCACACTATTCACGCTGCGGCCATGTTGAAACCAGACCGAGGCCACGTACGCGTCTGCGAGGCGCCGCTGTATGAAAAGTAATGTGAATACTTTTTTGTCGACCAAAACCCCTCGAAATCACTCAAATTTGAAGGTTTTCATTTTTTAAACTACCGTATTCATCTTTGCATACCTGTTTTTTATCTATTGGCCAATTTTCACGAAGATTGGGTGACCCTTGCATGGTGATTTTCCATTCTTTAACTACATTATGTTATGCAATTTTGAATTTATGAAAAGATTGGCAGCCAAGGTGAATGACTTTGTTGACATTGCCTCCTGAAATGCATCTGATCATCACTCAATCTTCATGAAAATTGACCAATAAATAGAAAAAAGGTATGCAAAGAAGAATATGATAGTTTCAAAAGTTAATATCTTCAAATTTCACTCCTTTAATTTGTGTAGTAGTTCATACAAATCGGCACACAGCAGTGTCTTATGGCAATTTCCAATACCCGACGCATACTCAGGCTCGTTCTGATGCCGAATTAGGTCACCCGTGAATAGTGTGAATTAGCGACCTTTGACATGTTGGTTGGTTGTTGGAGTTTGTTGCTGTTGTTTTTGTTGGGTTCTTTTGGTGCCGGTGTATTTATGCTGCCCATAACGGCTAAGTCTGATGACTTGTTTTCGCACTAAACAGTAATAGCCTTGTGGTTCCCCTTGTTTTGCTATGCTCAGTTGTGTAGCTATTTACTGCACTTATTATTTCTCTGCTTGTTTTACGTCCTGGCAAATCTAAGGTCATATCAGAATGGGTACCGACTTGTGACAGTGCACACTCATGACAAGTTTATAGTGCTGCCCCACTGGGAAATCAGGCCACTGGCACCATGGCCCGATATCCCATTCAGTCATATTATCCTGACACTGAGCTAACCAGTCCTTGCTCTATCCTATTAATGCTAAGCGCCAGGTTAGGAAGCGACAAGTATCAATTTTGTAAGTCAGTGGTTTGACTCGACCACTGGGAATTGAATTCCCGATCTCCCATACGGGAGGCCTGCGCTCTACCGATTCGGCCACCGCATCCCCTAAATCCCATAACATATATAAAATATATATTATATTATCTATATAACATATATATAACATATATATAACACATATAACACATATATATAACATATATATATAACATATGTATAACATATATAACTTATGTATAACATATATAACATATATATAACATATGTATAACATATGTATAACATATATAACATATCTATGTTATATATAACATATATATGCAGTAAAACCTCCCTAACTGACCACTTCCACAGATCGACCACTCCCCTATATCGATCGCTTTATTTGGGTCCCAACAATACCATTGTAACCATATTCTAACCACTGCTAGCTCCCTAAACCGACCACCTCCCTTAATGGACCACTTAAAGTCGGTCCCAAGGTGGGTTGATTTAGAGAGGTTTTACAGAGCATGTACTATGAAGCTCTCATTGCAATATGTAACTACATTTTTTTAGGAATAACAACAAACCTGAAGAGTGTTGCATCGTATGACTCCTGGAGAGAGTCCGGTCTCAGGTCGCACCCAAAGAGCCCGTTGTATGGCTTGAACTGGTTGCCCAGTCGCCGCAGCTTCTTCTTGTGCTTTCGCATGTCGATTTTGATGCCCGGCTTCGCCTTGTTGCGGATGCTCTTGCCAAGATGGGTCGTGTGGGGATCAAAGATGACAATGTTATGCCTGCTGATGAAGCTGGGCACGTCAGTCAGGTTGTATACGGCATTGAAGCCCAGACCAAAGCGACCAATCTTTTCGGTGTGTGATTCCTTTGTCGCTCCGCTGAGTTTAGTGATGTTCTCGAAGTCATCGTCAGTGAACACCGCATCATTGTAGACCCAGAGAGCAGGTCCTTGGCACTCCTTCATGCTTTCATCGATGAGGCATGTTTGCGCATTTTCATTCCTTCGCTCGTCATACAAGAATTTGACCTCAGTGGCACCAGCATCGTCTGCATTCTGCACCAGTTCCTTCGGAACTGCGAAGCCATCAGTGTAATCCTCCAGCAGGACATGCAGGCGGTGCGTCAGCGAATCAGTCTGGCCAAAGCTGAAGTCCAACTCTTCCGCATCCAGCATGCGACTCATCAGCGTGGGCACGCCAAGCACTTCTGACGTGTTGTTTGGCACATTCGGATGCACGAAAAGCATCTCTTCTTCTTCACCATCGAGGAGATCACGCAGGTCATACCCAGCCCGCATCCACTCTTGGTCGCAAAAGGTGCTTGCAAGAAGCGGAGCGAGGCGCATCAAGTGTGGCTGCTTCTCGTTGTATATCGGCATCATGAGCTTCTCTTGCAGTTCGGGCAGTTCCTCTTCGGTTACGTTGTTCTTGATCTCATTAAGGATGCTGACGCAGATGTGGAGGTCGCGCTTCATCTCCACTTCGGGTGCACGCTTGTTGAGGTGGAGTGTATCGTATTTGTTCTTCACCATGACGAGCACGTCTGGGAGGATACAGCGCTCCTTCACACCACACCTCTCGAACATGTCCCTGAACTGTCCCATTTCGGAGGGAATGCTGTAGACAAAAGGCCGCAGGTCCATGAATGGGTCACAGAAGACAATGCGTCCTATATCTGTGAATCCCTCACCGTGCCAGACCCAATTGTCCAAATGCACTTCCTTGAGCGCGCATGTTATGTCCTCCGCCTTGTGGTTTGTCAGCGCTTCGTATTGTCGGCTTGCGAGTTCCATGTACTGTGCCTTCTCCGAGGCATCGTAAGACTTGACAACATTCACAAAGTGTTGCATCATCTGCTGCAATGTTGGTGCTTTGTTCCAGCCGAATAACTGACCAAGGTCTTCGCTGATGCCACTTTCGACAACTGGAATCACTGAGCCTGCGATACTCGCAAAAGACATGCTTTTCATTTCACAAGGCTTTGCAAATGCCATCCCTCCATTACACCAATGGAGGTTGTTTGGATAGAAAGCCGGCTTCTTCTTCAGTTGCGGTACCCACTGGATTTCAGCGAGGTGTTCGTAAAGTTTGCGCCCATCAGTTGACTCATACAGCTTATCCATGTGGCAGGTCAGATAATCCAGCAGAGCACCAGACTTTGCGACAGCACCATCTTGTTCCTCCGCTCTTTTATGCAGCGAATCCTCAATTTGGAATGCTGTCTCAAGCAGGTCCTCCGTCTCCACGTCAGCCGGACCTCTCAGTCCGACCTGTCGCAGGATAGCAATGATGGTTGGGTCTGCGTATTGCCCAGTTGGAAAATTTTCCTCACCGAGGAACAGCGTCTTGAGCAATTGTTGCGCCGGGTCATACAGACGCTCGGGTGTCACAAAGACACCCTTGCGTGGAAGGAATGGCAGTGCCCGAAGCGTCTCAATGAACGACTCGTCCATCTCAATGTAGGCATAGAAATGGCGAAGAACATACAACATGACAGTTTCAATCTCCTCTGGTTGGTAGAAGGCTGCTTCAATGTCAGGGAACACGACAGTCTGCAGCAGTTCGATGACCGTCATCCTGCGGATGTCCAGCAGGACGGCCAAGTTCTGTGAGTCAGTGCCACTGATGTCCAACAACACCTTCGACACATTGATCGGGATCGGAGTGGCGGGCGCACCAACCTGAACCTCTTCCTGAGACACGAAATGCTGCTGCTTGCACCCACTGCCATCCAATGTCTCAAAGAGTGGGAGTTTACACAACAGCGGCTTATGCTCCGCCTGTAGGTGGAATGGCGACATTCGCGAGAAGAGTTCTCGCAGGTGGCGTTTGTCCTCCCCTTTTGTCACCTCGTTGAAGACGCTGAGGAACTTCGCAAACCCGACGTGCTCGGTTATTCGGTGTATCGTACGAAGCACACCGATATACGAAGGACAGTTCACATACAGATCCAGAACGAGTGGATGACTGCGGACATAGTCAGGGAGATCCTGCAGAATGACAACGCCGAGTCGGTCCAGGATGCCTTCAAGGCGACCACCAAGCGACAAGCCGTCCAGCTGCTGCACGATAATCCCAGAGATTGCGTACAGCGGAACAAGTTCGGTCCCTTCGTGAGACACTGACACCGGCATGATGGACAAGCCCTCGAACATGGACATGTCGCGACGGAAGTGCTTCTGCAGGTACACCCACAGCAGTTCGAGCCAGCCCTTTGGCGGCTGTCCAGGCGCACCGGGTTGCCAGGTGACAGGGACACCGCTTCGCCATTCATTCGGCACACACTGCTTCAGCAGCTCGACAACTAAGTCCTTGGTCAGCAACTTCAACTGCGTATAACCTGCAAGAAAAGCAAATGTCAAAGTTTGTTTGTTTGCGGAAGTTTTACATCCTAGCAACATCTAAGGTCATATCAGGACGTGTACTGACTTGTGACAGTGCACACTTATGGTGACTTTTATAGTGCTGCCCCACTGGGAGATGAGGCCGCCGACACCATGAGCCGTCATCCCACACAGTCACATTATCCTGAGACTGGGCAAGCCAGTCCTTGCCCTATCCTATTAATGCCAAGTGCCAGGCACGATAGCGAAAACTACCAATTGTATAAGTCATTAGTTTGACTCAGCTGAGATCCCAACTTCCAACCTTCTGCATGGAAAGCCAATTCGGTCACCACATCCAGTCAGCATATATTATTACGCTAATGCAGTGATTAGTTGGATGAGCGAACTCTGGCAGGTACCTCCTAAAAGGCCCCCCCATGTTTATTAAAACAGAAATGTTGGGAGGATGAATGAAGGCTGACAGCTAGGCATGGGTCAGTTTGTTTGTTTGTTGTTGTTTTACGTCCAGGCAACATCTAAAGTCATATCAGGACAGAGGCACGGGTCGGAACGTGACCTCCTCCCCTGAGTTGTATTTGCCATAAGGCCAAATAAAACCAGAAAAATTGATATCATCCCTGCCCATACCTGAAAAATTGCGCGCCCCTGATTAATATGTTTTAATATATTTTTTGTAACTATTAAAAATATGTTGGACTACCAGCAATTCAACTTTCGTAAGTACACAATCTGTGGAACATAGTTACATATTACGTCTACGTCATATGGCAGAAAAATAAAAAATAAAAATAAAAAACACCCGCCCGACCCTGATTTGTGTGATCAAAAGGATGATCACCAACTTTTTACTTTTATTTCCCATAATTGGGGCATGCAATTTGATCCCTTTGGTTGTAGTTGAAGTGCCGACGTAGCAAGGAAAGCTACTAGGACTAATAGTAGTAGCGGGTCGAATCGAAAAATCAGTTACAAAACACGTTTACATTTTCTGCATATGGGTCACTCTCCTGAAAACTGGCCAGAAGTGTCACATGGAGAGAGAAAAATCTAATATTTGAATTTTTTACATTTTCGGTTGCAAATGAAAGCTGGTAATCTCCCCTTTACATCTCTGTAAAATATAAATTGATGAGATAAAAAATAACAGTGTAGTCCATGATTAAGCTCTGTCTTAAGGCAGTATAACATGTCTTGCTCAGATGTAACCCATGTTTACGACACCCCACAGTCTGCTTAATAAAAATCTAAGCAGAAATAAATAATTTCATACTGAGAAGCATATTAATCATGGCATAATATACAGAAATATGTAGTGCTTATATTGATAAAAACAGTAATTCCCAGCCATCTTTATTCCATGAATAATTAGTGTACAATATTTGTGTGGCGCCCAGACACCACTGGTTACATCTGGGATGGAAATTTGTAATGTTATTTCTGAAGACATCAATATACTTTTTTAAATTTAAGCATGAATACATTATCCTGAGACTTCCTTTTTGATTTGGGAACTGTTTTGTTTGATATATCAATGCAATACAAGATGTTAGTAAGGATTCAACCATGTCCCATATGTCATGTTACAAATGGCTGACTGTAATATGGGTTTTTTTGGTACAAAAACATTTCATAATTAAAAGGACCAAAGTTGCACACAGTTTATTTTATTTCCCTTATTTCTTACATCAAATCTGAATATGAATATGAAAAGTATAAGGAAAAAAATAAGTAGGAAGTTTGTTTATTGATGTCATAAAATCCCATCCCATGCTGACCAGTTTTCAGGAGAGTGACCCATATGTCAGTTTAAAAGACAAAATTCACTTTTTGATTTTTATGTTATACAAATTGAGACAGCCATTAAAATTAACTGTATAACATCTATCAATAACATTATTTTAACACACATCCATAGCATCATTCGAACACACACAACAAATTCAAACATGATGTTATTGATTTCAGTTCAACCAAAAGAATTGTTTCTTACAAGAAAAAAAAGTAGAAAAAACCGTTTCGTGTTGATGTGCAAATATTCATACTTTCACTTTCACACAAAATCATATAAGCATATTTTGGATACATTATATATATATATATTGCGTACATGTGTGTGTGTCTCTGTGTGTGGTTTCTGATACACATGACGAATTTATCAGGATAATATGGAATTTGAGTCATGGGCTATCCTAGAGTGCATCAGCTGTGGCCAAAACCACTGAGTCCAAATCGGATAAAAGTCAGCTGTGAAATAATATAATAGCAATTATTTTAAGTGATATATTCATAGACCATGTAGAATATACATATTTTTCATATATGGAATACATATTTAATAATTAAAGCAATTTTAAGTGGGATATATAAACCATCCAGAATATATACAGAATATTTCCAGTGCGCGAGTTACAGTATTCGCGGCACCAGTAGGGGTTGGGGGTCATGGCGCCACCTGTCCCAACTGTGAAAAGGGGTCACCCATATGGGTGAACAATATAGGGAATCTTCCCTTTGACACATCTGTACTCGCATAAGTCTTATACATCGCATATATATGCTATATTATAATCATAATTCAAACAATTTTAGGTGGTATATATAAAACATGTAGAATATATTTGGAATACATAATACATCATATATATAATAAAAACAAGTTTAAGTGGTATATATTAAATATGTAAAATATATAATAATTAAACCAATTTTAAGAGGTATATATAAAATATGTAAAAAATATTATATATATAATAAAGACAATTTGTTTAAGTAGTATACATAAAATATGTAGCATATATATATAAATAACAACATAGATTATGCACATAATAACTAAAACAGTTTTACGAGCTATCTATAAAATATGTAAAATATGTTATATATATAATAATTAAAACCATTATAAAAGTGAAATAAATAAAATATGTAGATTATATAACATGTATAATCAATTATACATATTTTAAAAAAATTCTTGTTAAAGTGACACACATTAAGTGCTTATAATGCGAATATGAAAAGCAGCTTGCAGCGACAAACCTTTGGAGGCGGCTTTCGCCAGCGAACGCAGGATGTCCTCGTCAATGTCGGTCTCGAGGAAGCTGTCATCGAGGCCGGGCAGCAGCGCCTGCGGGTGGTCGATGGTGGGGATGAAGATGATGCGGTCTGCACGACGCGGGTTGCAGAAGAAGGCGTGGAAGCCACCACTTGACAGTGGAAGCAGCTCCAGACCATCGAGCAATTCGTAGCGCCGCGTGGACAGCAGGTAGCGCAGCAGCAGGAGCTTCTCCTGGACAAGTCAAAAAGGGGGGGGGGGGGGAGGAGAGAACATTGGTTTTAAATCTTTTTGCAAAATGAAAAACATTAAACACAAATGTAAACATTAAAACAATTTTTAATATTAAACAAAATTTAAATTTGTTTTCTTAATTAAAAATATATATTTGTTGTTGTAATTTGTTGTGTCATTTCTGACGAATACAGAGAACATGGAAGCAGGAGTGGTTGGTTGGTTCCCTGTGCCTCGCAGTGACCCCGAACATTCCCATTCATTCCAGACAATTAAATAAAACGTGGTCATCATTTAAAAAAAATTTAATTTAAAACAAATTAAAAGACAAATTTTGTTTGGTATTTGTTGTTTTTTTAATTTAACATAAATAAACACATATTTTTAATAAACCCATATACTAAAGAAATGATTAAATTCTAAAATTAAAAAATATCCACGCTTCTTTAATTAAATAAATTAAGATTTGTTTAATCAACGTTTAACGCCACGTTACAATACTCCTCCCCCAAACTCCACCTACCACCCACACCTACCACCCACCCCAACCTTCCCCCACCTACCACCCACCCCAACCTTCCCCCACCTACCACCCACCCCAACCTCCCCCACCTACCTCCCACCCCAACCTCCCCCACCTACCTCCACACACCTATCTAAGTTGGACGGGTCAGATAAAATCTAGGTGAACGTTTTGTTAGAAAACTTTGAAAAACGCTGTAAGCGAACTATGTACATCTGCCCCCCCCCCCCACCCACCTGACCCCATCCCTGACCTCCCACATGACCACCCCCCCACCCCTCCCAGTGACACGTGACAGGTTGTGATATAACCTTTGTTGGTTCACTATTCCCGTTTTGCTATATTTATCTATTTATTTACGCCTTCCTACAACTCGTACACTCCATTTCACGAGAGGACTTGGGATATATATATGTCCTTGACCTTGGTAAACAAAGCACACACATTGCTCCGACAATGCTACATGCTGTTATATATAACATTGGGGCAGAAAATAACTCACAGACACACGCACATCTAGATAAAGGATTCAACCTAGCTTAGGATTAAAAACGGTCGAAAAAGCGGGTTGATGAAATGAGAGCCTAATTTCACAATCTAAGACGCAACATTTATTCTTTGTAGATGTCTTAATATTTACCCGCTACCTTTGAGTTGAAAAATATAATAAAATAGCTAGTTTAATACGATTTAAAATTGAAATCAACGGCGTTCTATTGCCGCCATCTTGGATTTTTGCATTCTCTCCCATTTCACCAAATCTGTGGCAATATATTTAGCCATTTGATCATGGAACCACAGTTTCTACTTCATGTTCCATACTAAAGCTATTTTCGCCTGTATTTACAGTACGTTGACGTTCACCCGTGTACTACAAGTACCGGGTGAATCCTTTATCTAACGCACATCATACAAACAAAATCGAATTTGGTATCACTTCTTACCAAAACTCGCCCGACAGTCGGCGCTGAGTCGAGTTAAACTACATATTGGACTTGTGGTGGCCATTCTTACTTGGGCGCGATCCGCCAGGTGGCGCTTCGATCGCGGTATATAATGCTCGTGCATGTGCCGAGACAACCTGGCACTCCAACACGTGGTATCTGACCCGCGAATACATGAACAGTAAAACCTCTCTCACCTACCACCTCCACAGATCGACCACTCCCCTATATCGATCGCTTTATTTGGGTACAAACAATACCATTGTAACCATATTCTAAGTCCCTAAACCGACAACCTAATGGACCAATTAAAATCGGTCCCACGGTCGGTCGATTTAGAGAGGTTTTACTGCATATGTATATACATATGCATACACATGTATATATACATATATGTATGTATAGTTTGTTGTTTTACGTCCTAGCAACATCTAAGGTGATATCACGACGGGTAACGACTTGTGACAGTGCGTACTCATGGCGACTTGATAGTGCTGCCCCACCGGGAGACCAGGCCACCAGCACCATGGCCTGATATCACACTCAGTCACATTATCCTGACACTGAGCCAACCAGTCCTTGCCCTATCCTATTAATGCTAAGCACCTGGCTAGGAAGTGACAAGCATACATTTTTAAGTCATTGGTTTGACTCGACCAGGGTTCGAACCCATGGGTTCGGATCGCCCGATCTCCCAAAACAGGAGACGGACGCTAAACTCATTCGGCCACCCGTCTGGTCCTATATGTATATATGCATGACATATATACACATATATGTAATCAGATTATTGACCCACCTGAATGGGTCTTTATTATTGCAATAAAATGGGGGAAATCAAACTGGTGACAAATCAATGTTAAAGATTAAGAAAATCCACACACAACAATCACTTTTGGATTACAATGAATAAAATAAAAGCGCAACAAACGGAATATAAATCAGACCCGGGATACACATGGTGGCCACACCAACCTCACTGGTACCCGGCCACACTGACAATACTGACACCCACTGGTACCTGGCCACACTGATCCCACTGGTACCCGGCCACACCAACCTCACCTGCTCACTGTTACCCGGCCACACCAACCTCACCTACTCACTGGTACCCAGCCACAATAACCTCACTGGTACCCGGCCATACTGACAAGACTGACGCCCACTGGTACCCGGCCACATTGACCCCACTGGTACCCGGCCACACCAACCTCACTGGTACCCGGCCATACTGACAATATTGACCTCACCGGTACCCGGCCACACCGACCCCACTGGTACCCGGCAACACTGACCCCACTGGTACCCGGCCACACCAACCACACTGACCCCCACTGGTTTGTTTGCTTGTTTGTCATCCTAGCAACATCTAAGGTCATATCAGGATGGGTACCGACTTGTGACAGTGCACACTCATGGCGACTTTATAGTATAGTGCTGTCCCACTGGGAGACAAGGCCACCAGCACCATGACCTGATATCCAAATCAGTCACATTATCCAGACACTGAGCCAACCAGTCCTTGCCCTATCCTACTAATGCCGAGCGCCTGGCTAGGAAGCGACAATTATTATTATTTTAAGTCATTGGTTTGATTCGACCGGGGTTCGAACCCACGATCCCATGGTCTACCAATGATTGCTCTAACTCATTCGGCCATCCCGTCTGGTACCCCCACTGGTACCCGGCGACACTGTTCCCCCCCCACTGGTACCCAGCCACACTGACATCACTGGTACCCGGCCACACTGACCTCACTGTAGTACCCGGCCACAATGACCCCACTGATCTCACTGGTACCGGGCCACACTGACCCCCCACTGGTACCCGGCCACACTGACCTCACTGGTACTCGGCCACACTGACCCCACTGGTACCCGGCCATACTGACAATACTAACCTCACTGGTACCCAGCCACACTAACTTCACTGGTACCCGGCTACACTGACCTCACTGGTACCCGGCCAGACCAACCTCACTGGTACCCAGCCATACTGACAATACTGACCTCACTGGTACCTGGCCACACTGACCTCACTGGTACCCGGCCACACTGACCCCACTGGTACCCAGCCATACTGACAATACTGACCTCACTGGTACCTGGCCACACTGACCTCACTGGTACCCGGCCACACTGACCACACTGGTACCCGGCCACACTGACCTCATTGGTACCCGGCCAGACTGATGATACTGACCTCACTGGTACCCGGCCACACTGACCTCACTGGTACCCGGCCACACTGACCCCTAGCCACCCTTGGTTTGTTAAAGGGGCTCAATATGGACTGGTATGGCTAGTTGTGTAATCTAAAAAAAATAAAATGCTTGTTATATTTTACGACACCTCGAGAGCCCATTTTTTCTTTTCACTTGCTATTGGACGTCAAACAAATGGTCGCTCTGATATTTCTTTGGAGGAAACTCTTTGCCACCATGCCACATAGGCTACTCTTTCCGATAAGCAGCAAGGGGTCTTTTATATGCAATATCCCACAGACAGGACAGGACATACCACAACCTTTGACGAACCCGTTGTGGACCACTGGTTGGAATGGAAAATAGCCCAGTCTGCAAATGGGTCAACTGTAAAGGATTGATCGGATGACTGACAGCTACACAGATGGACACGCCACCGCCTGAGCTATGTACTGCTCCATCTGTTGTGTAGTCTAGACAAATGCTCTCCGACAAATTGATGCATAATTGTTATATAACCAAACTAGTGTTGCGTCATGACATGTACACAAATACCAATCACCATGTAGTTTATTTCTATCTAAAATTGGTATGGATGATGTCAAACTAGACATGGCGATATTAATCCACCATAGGTAAATCTTGTAACCCCAATATTGGAAAAGAATGTTAAAGCTGTATAGTCTGATGAAAACATCAAATTTTCAAAAACCAAAACAATTATCTGGATTTGATTCTACGTATCTAACTTAGATACTGACGCACTCAGTAAGCATTTGTTTCCATAAAGAAGGGCACATTAAGCCAATTTAATAGAATGTTTTACTGCTGAAGCCTATGGTGTCAGAGCTTTGACATGCTTGCCAAAATTAATTTGGCACGTTTTCACTTCAAATATCTCAAAAGTTAGCCATTTAATATAAAAGTTACTTCAAACTAAAGTGGGGTAGATTATAAGGATCAACCTAATATATTTATCTTAGAAAATGACAATAACTCAAAACCATCAGACTATGCAACTTTGATTATTCATTACTCTACCCAATGTTATATTTATTATTATTATTATTATTAATTAGAAACACCAAATTTGTAATAATTGATTCTGGATTGAATATTTGATTTGAAAGAATGCGGGGACTACTTTCTTCTCCATTTCTGTTATTGTTTCTTGTCCCGACTGGCCTAAATTGAAAGTAATACCTGTCAAATGGGTATCAGTACCGTTAGGAGAGAACAATTGGTTTACCTCATGCGTCGCTGGAAACGGCCCAGTTCAATGTTCATTGAGAAATAAAGAACTGAACGCGGCTTACATTTGGCTTTCACTGTGCCGCTACTGGAACGACACTGGCTATACACACAATGCCGGAGAGCGTTTGCCGGAATACCAAACTAACTATCCTAGTCCATATCCAGTGCCTTTAACAATAAAGCAGTGCCTGGTATTAAGATATATTATACTAGCCATGAACAGATGCAATTAGTTAGTGTTGTTATCACTGACTAACATCACAAATACCCCAAATGCTGACACAGCACATTGCAATTGAATATTTTTCTATTTCTATGTGACCTAATTGTGTGAATTAATTAATATCTACAGCAGGCAACTTCCTTTTTAAATGCATAGCAGTTGATCATTTGGCGTGATTTGGTTTTAAAGATTACAACAAGTTGCAACGTATTTAACAACATTAATAACAACAAAAACAAAGTATTATTATTAAATAACAGTGGGTTATAACAAATTATGTCATGAACATATTTTTGTTAAGTTTTTTAAAACATTTAAATGAAAAGACTTTGACAGCTAATCGCAATAAATAACCTAGGTAATAACTTAAACATTAATAACTCTATATTGTATAATCAAAGAAACAAGCATTTGAGCAATACTCTTAATTGTCCCCTTCATTTCAAATTAATAAAATTAGTTATGGAGACAAGACATAGATGGAGTAAAAACTCTAGCTGGCCACTTATGTCATGAACAAAATTTCAAAAAGTGTTTTCTTAAAACATTTAATGAAAAGTCTTTTACACCTAATCACAATATATAACTTAGGCATTAACTTAAGTATCAATAACGCTATATTGTATAACCAAGGAAACAATCATTTAAGCAATACTCTTAATTTGCTTCTTCATTTCACATTAATATATATATATATTATATATATACAATATTCTCATGGGTTAACACCCATGTGTGGGTTAACACCCCACCACCACTTGGTCAATATTTTGTAAACGCACACCCCTTAAAGGCCCATGTGGGAGTAAACACCCATCCCCACTTCATGATTTGCCAATTTAAACACCCCGTGCGTTAACCTGCGAGAATATGGTGCATATATAGACAATTTTCTATCAGGCAGGTAGATAGATGTTTAGTGTGGATTAGAATGTATTTCCAAATGATGTTAGCGTCATGCTTTTATATTCTCGAATTGATGTTGTCGACATGCTTGTTTAATGCTATTTACTATTCAGAACTCTTCTCCGAATAAATTTCATCCTTCACAGATTACTTCTTAGATTACAAACTCTCTATGTGGGTTTGTCACCTGTTAGTATGCTAACAATTAAACAATTTAAATTTCAAATATACATATCTATGTATTGCAGTTGAAGATTTTTGTTTTGTTTGTGATGAATTTATTTACCCTGCTCATAACGGATAGGTGTGTTAACACTTGTTTTCACCACTGGGCGGCACTAGTCTAATTTGATTCAAATCTTTTGAATTTTGTTTTTAGTAATAATTTAGGTTTTCTTGCTTCTTGTTTATGGCTTGTAACTGTTTGTAGATTGCAAATAGTCCAAAATCCAGCTTTCACTATACTTTGTGTTAATCCATTTATCATCATCTGCATTTCTAGCTTACATTATTTTTCATTAGTTTCGTAAACACTGCTATGTTTTCTAAATTTCATGTTGCAGCTGGCAGTTTATTCTAAATATTGGCACTCATGTTAGATTGTGAGAATATAATATACTTTATTGCATGATATCGATTTTAGGCACGATGGGGTTTGGGGGGTTGGGGGGTGGGTTATTGCCCTTGCTGATATCAAAACAACCATATAAGCTTTGATATTTGCGATGACTATTGTGATAGGCTGTGTCGTGGTGTATGGCCGGATCGCCCTGGTCTGTATTGGACACAACATGGAGAGAAGACTGGGAAGAGAAACGTATGTACGTACGTTATCTCAATTATTTTTCTCATTTCTTTGTTTAGCATCATTCAGATTCATAAAATTCTTGCTTGAGATAATTCTGGATAATAAAATTTTTCTGTGAACAAATAAAATAATTCTGATGATAATTGCTAGCCTTTAGATTTCAGAACTTGTAAATCACAGTTAACTGATTCCTCATCTTCATTGTGAGACTCAACTCATCTTAGAGTAACCCTTGTTTAAGGTGGGCAAAGAAAAGGAGGGCCTCAAGTTGAGTCGGCAAATGTCCCTGTCAAAATTTAATCAACTGTTTCATGTTGTTCATCAAGTTCCTTAATAATACCTTATATGGGTAGAGATATTAGGAGTCTACTTGTTTGTTGGAGTTTTTGTTGGTGGGAATTCTTTTAATTATTTGTTGTTTAATTAGTTGTTTTTAATTATTATTCTTTATTATTTTTATTTAATTTCAAATAATTATTTTAAATTAATTTCTTTATTGCTTTCTTAATTATTTTGAAAATTAAATTACATGAAAAATATTTTTTAAATTACTGTTTAATTATTTTTTTCCACCAATATTTCATAGACACCACTCGAGAACTTAAATTGCACTTGCCTTTAAATATATCTTAAATATTTACCACTTGAAACTATCTAAACACCCTGAAGGTGGTACACTTAGCGTGACAAACATGTAAACAGAATTAGAGACAGTAAGCTTAAGGCAAGCCACCAGCTAAACATTGAAATTCTAAATCAGCAATTACTGATGGCATGGTTTATTTTTTATTTTATGTCCTAGCAATATCTAAGATCATATCAGGACGGAATTTCAATTTTAACAATGGCATATAAATTATAATTATTATTTATTTACAACAATTATTTTTGTTGTGCTAAAGAAAACTAATTCCCCACCCAGGTTTACATTACCGATTCTCTAACAGATAAATCATGGCAGCAATGACCTCCATGATACAAGTATTCTGTTGTGGCCGTTTTGTTATTAACATTCAGCTATTTTTAATTTAATCAACTGATTGAGCATATTGTCTGTCCCAATGGATTGTGACTCTCATTGAATGATTTAACAAAATGTCAATATCATTTTATTAATTTATATTTTTTAAATTTCTGAATTGTATTATTTATTGAGTGAAAAATTACCTGTAGTGGAATGTAAATAACCTAAATTTAAATTGTTTTTAAACCTGTTATTTAAACAACTAGTTTTTTTAATTAATGAAAAATTAACTAATTGACATCCGTTAAATATCTCATTAAATAAATAAAAATGATTAATAAACAAATAAATAAACAAATATCAAATGTACATAATTTTTAAATTGCGAAATATTAAATTATGTTATCCAGGGAAATATTTGAGATGCTGTGTGTTGCGCTGTTGGGGGGCATGCAGTCTCTGCACTTACTGCCTCTTGTTAGATTCTAAAGGAAAGCACAACCACGACTTACCTTGTAGCGATAACTCTGAGTGGAGAGAAGCACAGAACATGTAACACAAACATACATCACATGCACACATACGCGACTCCGCCTCAACATCTAAGAAACTGGCGCCAAGCTGCATTCTCATTACGAATGAGGCAAGCGCTTCATTGTAACGAAGATGAGGCTGCATTTGAGGTGGAAGCCGGGTGACAACAAGCTGTGACCAATCAGCATGCATCGGTCACACATATGACAGTAGTGCACGTGTAGCCTGTGGCCTGGTTCAAATATATATTTTTGTAATTCATGATTTAATTTTTTTTTTTTTTTAAGAATTACTCTAATTCGTAAAAAAAACCCAGATTTTTCCAAATGCGTTTACAATTACATTTTCTTCTAAAAATTATTTTAATAATATTTTGTTCAAAAGCCAGGAGAGGGATGATAATTTTACAATAATGTAAAAGACATGGACAAATAGAGGATTCAACTAAAAAGAAAAGAGTATTCAATGTCTAAATGCAAATTTAAAAGTAAATAAAATCGAATTAGAATCTTGACTGCTCATCATCTTAAAAAAAATGATTAGGTTTAGATTTTTTTTTTAATTCAAAGTTTACTTGCTTGACTGTATTGCCACAGTCTACAGCACTGGACACCACAAGGGACAATTCAAGGAAGGCGTGTTTGATGCACAAGTTTATTATACCCACACACATATATCTCAAAATCAATTATTCCCAGCTTTATGTACTTCTAGGTGAAAAAAAGATTAAATTTTATACCAAATATTTTGTTCATGTGTGTATTTCACATAAACAAGAAAAATGTAAACATACAATAAATGTAGCCTTTATGGGATTACACTTAATAGCTACAGAAAAAATATCACAACAATATATGCCTAATAATTATCCCTACCATAACACAAAATTCTTAACATGTTTTTTTTTGTATTTCCAATGACACACAAAATCGACAAATAATTGCTTTGGCACTGCATAAGACATTATTAGCAACTTTCTTTAGCGCCTCATAAGACATTAGGCCAAATATTTAAAAAATGGTGATTGTTTCCGCCCCCACCTGAACAATCGAGCGACCTTGTTTAAAAAAAAAGAAATTTAAAGTAAAAAGTTTGAACTGTTAAAAGTGTGTCAGGCTAGCAGCAATTGAACTTTCGTAAGCACACAATTGAAACTTCTAAAACTGTATGATATAATACATTTCTATATGAGAATACAGTATTCATTGCTTGAGTGAAAACATTGTCATGTGTACATGAATGACATTTAATCCTTTTATCAGTCTAGGGTGGTCCAATATTAGTTTTTTTAAATACTGAAACTTAAAAAAAAAAAAAAACCACCCACCCGACCCTGATGTGTGTGATCAAAAGGGATGATGACCAACTTTAAAATTGTATTTGGCATTATTAGGACAGTTCTGCTTTGATCTAATAGTTTCAAGACCTGTGTGTGCAGTCAACCAGAACTTGTACAGGAAACCCTTGAGTCCCTCAGTACGCAGGCGCAGAGTCTGGCCAAGCATGGCTGAACCCAACAGGACAGACGACTGCAGTGAGTAGAGGTTCCTAGAATCTCAGTTACGGAGCACCTTAGTGTGTGTGTGAGTGGAAAAGCAGGAGGACCGTTCAAAACAGATGGAGCGTTTCGTTGGGATGAGTAATTAATTCACAAAGGCGGTGGTGAAGTAGTTGGTATATATATTTTCTTTATTCATTACATTGTTTGGTGGGAATATCGGTGAGTGAATGATGGAGTGGGATGGGGGTGTGAGGTTGCGTGTTTGATTTAAGGGTTTCTGGGGGGCACGGACGCTCAGAACTAGTCGGTGGCAAATTAGTTCTGTATTGTTGGTGGGTGGGAAATTTTGGAACCGTGTCCGAAGCTTGTGGGTTTGAGTTCCGGTCGCTAGTGTCTGCGTGCGCTGGTCACTAGTTGACCAGTCGCTGGTGTGTTCAGTGTCTGCAAGGTGGCTCCAGCAATAGCGGGCGATGGCCGCCAGGGGAGGGCGTGTTCGACGGTAGGTGGCGCCAGGATCGGGTGGTCAAGGTTAAGCGTATGGAGGTAGGTTGGGGGGAGGGGGTGGTCGGGGGGGGGGGGGGATTTCCCGGCTCCGCCCCGAGAATTACCAATGTTAACAATCACATTTGTTTGTTTGTTGTTGCTTTACGTCCTAGCAACATCTAAGGTCATCTCAAGGACGGGAATAACCTTGGTAATTTAGTCCGGGTTGGACTAGTAGCACTGAACAGCGACTGCACATGAATCTTAGAGAAGACAGCTTTGTAAAAGATGAGGAGGCTGCACATGTTAGTGTGTACCCATAAATAATCAAAAAGAAATTAATGAAGAAATTAATTTAAAAGAATTATTTGAAATTAATTAAAAATAATAAAGAATAATAATTAAAAACAAACACATGGAGTCCAGGGCATGGTCTACATTAATGTGTCCCCACAGCAGGACACCACATGCATTAATGTGCCCTCACAGCAGCACATTGTCTGCATTAATGTATTAATTTATTTTAGCATAAATAAATGCTTGTGAAAAGAATTCCAGCTGAAAAGACTTACCTCAACTTATCTGCCGGCACAAGTTTGACCGTACACAGATTTGCAATGCCAAGTAGAAAATTCACTTGCTAGTGCTTTTTGTTGTTGTTTTTGTTGTCCACCCCCCCCCCCCCCCTCCTCTACACAATGGTTTTTTCCGGGATCTATGGAAAAAGCTCGGGCATTTTCCAGGAATAGAATTTAAACATTTTTAACTTAGACTTTGTTGTTATTCTTAAGGGCTCCGTAGGAATCCTGTTCTTGTACATGAGACACAGCAAGACACACTCTTCTAATGGAAACTAAAAGGAAGAACCTATATACAACATACAACATACAACAAACTACTTCTAGCATCATTTGCATTCTATTATTTCAGGCAGTTTGTTCCAAAACTATGGTAAAATATATACACAGACTGTATCCATGCAAAGAAACCGGAAATGGAGAATTAAAATAAAATTGTTTATATATATGTATATATATATTCATTAATATATATATATATATATATGTGTGTGTATTCATTGATTAATCATGGGAAGTTTCAGTCACAGACAATCGGTCTTCCTCATTCCACTGCTCCTTGACCCATCATATTAATGCTGAGCGCCAGATTAGGCATTGACAAGTATACATTTTAAAGTCAAAACCAGGCCTGGCGGAAGGTACTGGCAACTCCGGAAGTCGCCCAGGGTGTCACGTTCTAGGGGATGCCACATCAGTGCAAAATTGAAAAATATATATATACTTGTAACCAGACGCAATGGCCGAATGAGTTGAGCACCCGCCTCCTGTTTTGGTAGGTCGTGGAATTTTAACCCCCAGTTTTTAACCCTGGCTGAGTCAAATCGATGACTTAAAAATTGAGACTTGTCATTACCTAGACCGGTGTTCAGCACTATCAGGATAAGGCAAGGAGCAGCAGAATGAGGAAGACTGATTGTCCGTGATTGAAATTTCGCTTGCGTAGTCAACTAATGTACAAAATAAAAGAAAGAAAAAAGGCAGAAGTTCAGCAAGCCTGGAGCACCAGCAACCCTATGGTCAGCAACACATGGTCTGTTCTGGCTTCACGCATGAATAAGCTTTACCTACTATCAGATCGTACGCGGATATCAGCTCAGATCAGATCAGATCAGACGCGGATACCACAATTAAGCATTGACACCTCTGGCTGCCGGTGAAGGATGACGCACAGTGGATTGTAACTCACCGAAACCTCGAGCCCTGTGCTGTTCTGGATGGTCTTGTAGGAGGCGCTGACCAGGTTGGGAGTGATCTTCACCAGGTTGATGTGGCAGCAGGTCTTGATGGCATGCAGGACATGGTTAGGCACCTCGGCCACTCTCACGTTGTTCTCACTGAGCACCTGACACAACAACAACACAATACTGAGGCTGAGTCATGTATTCACTATGCTCTGTAACTTTGACTTCACTTGTCTTGTGTGGCAATATGTAAAATGATTGCATGTGTGTGTAATAGGCCATGTATGGCCGGCTCCTCCCTGGTCTCTCTCACTGCAAATGCGCGGATGAACGGCGAAGAAGACAGGAACGTATGCTCCCACTGTCTATTCTGTACCACCGCCCACCACGGAGTCACAAGACCAAGTGACCCACCCCCTGACCAGCAAGGTCAACGGTAACCTCTCATGGTAGGGGGAGCCACTAGCTGGATGTAGTATGCGCAGTCCACACAGAGACCCGCACACCGGGTAGCGTGCCACCACCTGATGCAGAACAACTGCACCAATAGACGGCGTAGTCCCTGCAGTCACCGCGTGATGGTGGAGCTCATGTAGGGACTACTACATATGTATGCATACCGCGGTATATCTGGTTCTATATAAAAACAAATATCACTTGCCAATTTGTTTCAACAATGCTTCTTGTAATAGTATGAAAATTACAGCGACAAATGTCTCCTAAAATAGAAACAAATTGGGCAACGACTACTCATGGAGTCACTATTGTATAACATGGACAGCGCTTGTCATGAGGCTATATGTATATAATATATGCATGTGAAATGTATACATATATGCATACATATAGGGACATATCTGACTCTAGGTAAAGATTTCAATTGCAGAATTGTTGCAACAATGTATTTTGCATAAGTATGAACTTGAATTTAATGTCACACTGGTTGCTTAGTTGGAAAATCACCATTTGTCATACATGATACAGTGACCTTCCTGCATGTTTGTGGCTAAATAAAACTGAATTCAATTCAGCAAACACATGGAGTTCAGGGGTATAGCCAGAAATTTTAATATATTGTAAGCACAGAATTGTTTGTCTGTGCTTAGAGGAAATTAAAAAAAAATGTAAGCTCAACATTTTTATAAGTGCATATTATAAAAGATTTAGTGTAGAAAATAATTGACACTGAGAGAAATTGTGTGTGTTTACTGTGCGACAATGTAGCAACGTCCCTGGAGGGACAGTGCTGAAATGTTAATGGATTTCAGAATCCTAGCAATGTTAGGATTATATTTGACCCCCACCACCCTCTCCCCCTTATCGTAACAATTTTAGGATTAGGGTGATCCCACTACTCGATGTTAACACAACTCATTCTATTCTTCACTAACAAAGTCACTTGTTCCTCAAATTGGAAGCATAAAATGTAAATACAACTCATTCTGTTCTTCGATAACAAAGTCACTTGTGCATCAAATTGGAATTGTTTGATGTAAGTAAAACTCATTCTGCTTTTCACAAACAAAGTCGCTTGTGCGTAAAACAGGAACTGTCTAATGAAAATACAACTTATTCTGTTCTTTTCTAACAAAGTCACTTGTTGCAACTGTTTGATGTAAGCACAACTCATTTTGCACTTCACAAACAAGGCGATTATGCTCAAATTGGAACCGTTCAATGTAGGTAAACTGTTTGATGTAAATATAACTCATTTTGTTCTTCACAAACAACATCACTTTCACCTCAAATTGGAATTGTTCTATGTGTTCCCAACTCATTCTGCCCTTCGCTAACAAAGTCACTTGTACCTAAAACTGTTCAATGTAAGTAAAACTCATTCCACTCTTCGCTAACAAAGTCACTGATTCACCCTTCACTGACCTTGAGAATGACCGCGCGCGCCTGGTCGTCCACATCGAGCGTATTGAAGATGGCGTCCCTGGGCAGTACATACTCCCCACCATGCGCCGCAGTGTGCACCACTGGGTGCTTCAGCAGCTCAGCGAACACTGGAACCAGCAGAATCTCCCACTTCCGGTCCACCTGCAGCGAGCCAAGCCAGTGTGCATCCGGTTTTACAAAAGGAGCCTTTGCCACCGATACGGTGATAAGGATGGTTGGTTTAGTATGTGGTGGGTTAACGCGCTCCAGCATGACGTCAGCTGTTTATGTAACTAAACATGCATTGGGAGAGTGACAGGAAGTACAGAAGGCATCACCATCTCTACATTTTCTACATGCTTTATAAAACATAAAGCGCTTCTATACATTTTGTGTGTTCATCTCTACATTATAAAAACATTACATGCCCTCTCAACATTTTCTGTATGCATGTCTACTTTATCAAAACATAACGTGCCTCTCTACATTTTCTGTTTACATCTTTACTTTATAAAACATAATAGATTAATACTCTTCCCTACATTTCGTGTGTGTGTCTCTACTTTATGAAAACAAGATGCTTCCCTACTCTATATGACATAATGTGCTTCTCTACATTTGCTATTTGCGTCTGTACCTTATAAAACATAACGTGCATCTCTACATTTTCTGTGTTCACTTCTACTTAATAAAACATGACACGCTTCTCTACATTTTCGGTGTGCGTGTCTGTACTTGATAAAACATAAGCTGCTTCTCTTCATTTCCCAAGTAGATCTCTACTAAATGCATATACAAACATGACACGCTTCTCCGTATAAAACCCGGCTCACCTTGCTGAAGTCGGGGAAGGCCCTGTAGATGGTCTGGATGGTGATGTTCGAGTTGGTGCCCGCCATATGCATGTGGATCGCCTGCAGCAACAGTTCGCAGTAGGCCTTCGGTATCGCCTCCTTCAGCAGGCACTGGTTCCACAGCAGGCGCTTGTCCATCAGGTCCTCCTGGCCCTGGGAGGAGTTGGGCCACTGTGCGCATACAAAGGTCACTGGGTCAGTAGGTCAATGGGTCAGTAGACGAGTGATTGGGCTGGTTTAGCTTCCTAGAAAACAATTGTCATTCCAGGACGGATACGTACCAACTTGTGACAGACAGTGCAAAGCTAAAGCGATCATGGTGGCATTAAGTTCTGCTACCCTGCACTCACCCACTGGATATCACGGTGAGGCCCGGGGTAACGACCCAATATCCCACTCTCTTATACTTATAGGCCCTATTGGCATTGAGCCGACTAACCAGTCCTTGCCCTAGCCTAGCGATGCCGAGTACCAGGCAGGGTAAGTAATAAGTATTAATTTTGTAAGTCTTTGGTTTGATTTGGACTCAATAAAAGCAGTCGGAAGATAAAGTGTTTATTAGAGCTGCATAATCCGATGAAAGCATACATTTTTCGAAATCAAAATGCTAACCCCGATTTTATCCTATATATCAAACCTAGATACTGGTGAACTCATTAAACATTTATTGTAGTTCGTGGCTCCTGTTATGTTGTCTGTGCTCGCATTACAAAATAATTTGGGATGTTTTGATTTCAAATATCTCCAAAGTTAACCCTTTAAAATAAAAGTCTCAACAAACTAGCGTCAAGTAATAATAATGATCGGCCAAATATATTTGTCTTAAAGTTGCATAGTCTGATGGTTTTGAATTTCTGTATTTTTTATGAGATAAATATATTAGATCGATCACTAGTATCTACTTTAAATCAGTTTAAAGTTTATTTTATTTTAAATGGTAAAGTTTTGAGATATTTTGAGTGCAAACATGGAAAATTAGTTTTGGCAAGCTTGTCAAAACTCTGACACCATAGACTTCTGCAGTAACAGGTTCTGTGAAATTGACTCAGTATTGCCTTCTACGCAGAAACAAATGCTTAATAAGTGCATCAGTATCTAAGTTAGATATGTAAAATCAAAACTGGATTATTGGTTTGGTTTTGAAAATTTGATATTTCATCGGACTATGCAGCTTTAAGAAAGTAGAAATCACCGGTTTATTCAGGAGATAATTTGATATCAGATCAGAGTCAGTCCGAATCCAATACAAAGTAGCAACAATTCATAGCTTTGTAAATCTTTGGTTTGATTCAGTTTCAATCAAATGAGATGGCTGAATGAGTTGACAGCTGCTTATGTTTTGACAGGTTTGTTTGTTTGTTGTTGTTTTACGTCCTAGCAACATCTAAGGTCATATCAGGACGGGTACCAACTTGTGATAGTGCGCACTCATGGTGACTTTATAGTGCTGTCCCACTGGGAAACCAGGCCGCCGGCACCATGACCTGGTATCCCACTCAGTCACAGTATCCTGACACTGAGCACACCAGTCCTTGCCCTATCCTAATAATGCCGAGCGCCTGGCTAGGAAGCAAAACGTATCAATTTTAAAGTCATTGGTTTGACTCGACCGGGACTCGAACCCACGACCCCACGATCTACCAGCACGGGAGACGGACGCTCTACTCATTCGGCCATCCCGTCGGCCATCCCGTCTGGCATTCTGCATTAGTCTGATGTGGCAAGGTGGAATGAGGAAGGACAATTCTCCAGATTAAAATTTCCTCTGCTTAATTAACTAAAGTAATCAAAGAAGAAATACACAAAAAACTTGCCATGCATAGTTTGAAACATTACACTTTCATTTCAATACACCATTGTTTCAATATGCAAACCAATAACCCTTAATGGTTTCGTCTTTTGGGAGTTTTACGCCGTAGTAACATCTAAGGTCATATTACGGAGGGTACCGACTGATTGCACCATACTGGTGGATTTATAGTGCTGCCCTCCTATAATACCGCGCTTCCGGCCGATTGATGATGGCGATGATCTTCTTGTGTTTTGAGAAAACATCACTATATTACCGCTGTTAGCTGTGTAGGCGATTAGTAAAACGCTGAGCCCATTGCCCTGTTTGACAAACTAGTTCTGAAGAACCGGTGTGATGGGACTAACCTCATGAACCCCGCCTCGTGAATTCCCATCGTGGTCCCCATGCAATCGGTGTGATGATACTAATCTAATGAACCCCGCTTCGTGAATTCCCATCCGGTCCCCGTGCAACCGGTGTGATGATACCAACCTAATGAACCCCTCCTCGTGAAATCTCATCCTGGTCCCCGTGCAATCGGTGTGATGATACTAATCTAATGAACCCTGCTTCGTGAATTCCCATCCTGGCCCCCATGCAACCGTTGTGATGGTACTAACCTAATGAACCACACCTCGTGAATTCCCATCCTGGTCCCCGTGCCACCTACCTTGAGATACTTCCTGTTCTGTTCCAGGGCGAAGAAGCCATTGACATGGACAGGAAGCCCGGTCGGGGTCTGTTTCTCATACGGCAGTGGAAGGAAACAGAAGACATGTCCATCGCTGTCATCGAGTTCATAGATGCTCTGCTCGCTGTTTGCATTCTCAACCGCCAGGCTAATCGGCATGGCGATGCCGACCCATGGCGGGTAGCTCAACTCCGCGTCTCGATGGAGCTTACGAAAGGTGGCAGATACCTGACCGCCACTGAAGTAATTCGTAACGAGCCACCGGTACGTCTTTGTGTGCTCCTTCGACCCTTCCATGCGGATGGTCTCGACAGTGATCGGGAAGGTGGTTTTTATTGGCTTCTCGAGCCAGCTTCCTGACTTGGCCTTGTTAAGGAACTCGGAGCGCTTCTGACGTACGTCCGCGAGGCATTCCTCGGCGAGCTGTACCTTGAAGATGAGACGCGGTTTCACTGACAGCTCGTCACGCTCGTACAACTCAATCGTCTCCAAATGTTTCAGAAATTTCAGCAGCAGATGCGCGTCTGTGTGAAAACTGCGAAAAAGCCGATGCAGCTTCTCCTTGTCGTAAAGCGTGTCCGAGAGCGGTGAGACGCGCGTGCGCAATGGGAACCGGAACAGCGTCCCATTATAGAAGCCGTTCTGGAAGACATCCTTTGAGCAGTCGAAGATGCGAAGGAAGGGTGCCACCTGGTCAGGGAGCACTGTAATGAGATCCGTCTTCTTCGCCAGGTTCCACGAGTGCGTTGCGGCTGGGAAGCACCGCTGGTGTGGGTCGATCATGCCCAGTCGCGGTCCGCTGAGCACACTCGGCATGTCTACAAACCATAATGACAAATAGGTACTACTTAATTTGTTCAAACTTCAAGGATAAATACAAAAGAAAAACAATATGACCAATGATCGCAACCTTACTAGAAAAAGGTTCTATCTGACAAAGTGACAGAATTGGTGTTATCGATGTAAAAATGTTCTATCTACAAAAGGCTATCATCATGCAGTTACACAACTGTTTCTCAACTGGTATTTTTCACTGAGATATATTAAAAATAGTATTGTTCTATCTTGCAGTTACACAGCTTCAGTCCTCATTATCTTGAAAGCACTATTTTGTCACATAGAACCTTTTTATAGTAAGGTTGCGCCATGTTATTATAATACATTATATGTGCTGTATAACGTATTATACTAGTACGCAGGCTTCGAAGGGGATTATTTGATTATATATATATTATTGTTATGCTGATATTCTGTGTACTGCCTCCTGCGCCCCCCTGACTGGTGGCGCCGCCACCGGCGCTTGCCGTACATACTGGGCGCACCAACCTCACTCGCGAATGAGGAATTGCAGACAATTGCACACACTTGTAGGCATCATAATAGTCCTCATCTGGGGTTGGATTAATTTTAGATGGTCTTCAGCCTTCGGCTTCGACTTATTTGAAGTCACTTCACCCACACCCACTCAGACTAATACATATGCTTATGCACATACACAATCATGTCCTTTGATTGTATTATGTATGTGTATATTAAGCATGTAAAAATCTAATCTTTTCACTATGTTATAAACCTTTCGATTGGGTCATATAGTTCTATATTTATGTAAATATCAAACCTTTCGATTGTGTCACATATTCCAATGCGCTTATGCAAAAATCAAACCTTTCGATTGTGTCACATTTTTATATTTATGCAAAAATCAAACCTTTCGATTGTGTCACATGTTCCTATATACATATGTAAAAATCAAACCTTTTGATTGTGTTACATATTCCTATACGCAAATATAAAAATCAAACCTTTTGATTGTGTCACATATTCCTATATGCATATATCAAAATCAAACCTTTCAATTACGCCCCACATTTCCTATGTGCGTATATAAAAGTCAAGCCTTTCGATTGCACCCCACATTTCCTACACATGTATATAAAAGTCAAGCCTTTCAATAGCGCCCCACATTTCCTATGCATGTATATAAAAATCAAGCCTTTCGATAGCCCCACACATTTCCTATGCATGTATATACAAATCTAGCCTTTCAATAGTGCCACACATTTCCTAGTTGGGTATATAAAAATCAAGCCTTTCGATTGCACCCCATATTTCCTATGCGGATATATATAAATCAAGCCTTTCAATTGTGCCCCACATTTCCTACACATGTATATAAAAGTCAAGCCTTTCGATAGCACCCCACATTTCCTATGCATGTATATAAAAATCAACCCTTTCGATAGCGCCACACATTTCCTACGCGGAGATATACAAATCAAGGATTTCAATTGTTCCCCACATTTCCTATACACGTATATAAAAATCAAGTGTTTTGATAGCACCACACATTTCCTATGTGTGTATATACAAATCTAGCCTTTCGATAGCGCCACACATTTCCTAGGTGCGCATATAAAAATCAAGCCTTTCGATTGTGCCCCACATTTGCTAGAGGTGCATATAAAAATCAAGCCTTTCGATTTCGCCCCACATTTTCTATGCGCGTATATAAAAATAAAGCCTTTCGATGGCGCCCCACATTTGCTATGTGCATGTTGAAGCCGATACTCACCTGTGATGTGGAAGATGGACTTGAAGCCGAGCCCGAAGTAGCCAACCTTGAAGGGGTCGGTCTGCTTGACTGACTGCGACAGCATCCGGATCCCCTTCCAGTCCTCATCATTGAACAGCGCATCGTTCTGGGCGTACAATGCCGGGCCCTGGGGAAGACAAGGATCAACTTCTTTTTTTAAGTCGGTAAATATGTTTATTCTGCTGATAAAGTTCTTTTGTCAGTGCCAAAGCACTGATCTTCCAGCCATTTTTCAATTCAGGATTATTTACACAAAAAGGTATATAGAGTAAGGTATACAATAACTGTTGAATATGCAATATGCAGCATATAACACAATGAAATTCTGTAACTCACAAGTTCCATATCAATATGGCAACAGTAGTGTCATCTGACTAGATCAATATTAGTCACATCAATGTGATTATTTACATGGCATTTATATTGGAAGCAGAAGGAATCTTCTGTATTCATTTGTTAAAGTTGTAGTAAGTTTTACTGTAGGGTCTGGTCAGTTGGAGTTAGACGAGTGGTATATAAATGTTAGTTTGCTAGAAATATTTTAGTGTTACCCTATCGTAGTTAGATATGTGAGTTTGTTATTTGCAGTTTGTTGTTTTAGTGTCGAGGTACCTCACAGCAATATGAATTCTGCTGTTGGGGTGGGGTTGTTAGAACTTACAGATTAACTTACAGATTAACTCACAGATCCGCTTCTGGCTGATCTAGGCCCTATTGGGCCTATTATGATAAAAAAAACAAGCTATTTTGTTTGCACACATATGGAGGTGGACGGAGATGTCATATAATTGTGAGTGTCATCTCCAATGTCTAGTCAGCCTTCTCTCAAATGCTTCTACCGTTGGTGTTTTAACCACTTGGTCTGGAAGACTGTTCGACGGATCTGTCACTCAAAAGAAAAATGAGTGTTTCCTGACCGCAAGTCTGGGCCTCTCTTTGAATATCTTAGGATGTCTGTTGGGGTTTTACATCCTGGCTACCTCTAAGGTCATATCAGAATTGTTTGTTTTCTTTGTTTGTTGGGGTTTTACGTCCTGGCTACCTCTAGGGTCAAAATAATTACCATTAACACAACAAGGTGACGGCAGTCAGGGAAAATAACTATAGATAACCAAAAAACTAATCCAACTCATAGAGGGTAGCGAGATTTGAGAGAATGATTACAAACAATAGAGAAAGAATGCATACAGTTGATAGCTACACACCTGAAAGTAACAAAACAAGGGGAACCACGAGACTATTACTTAATGGTTATAAGCAGCATAAATACACCATCACCCAAAAAGAAAAAAGAAAAGAAAAAACTTATATCAGAACTGTTTGCTTTGTTTGAGTTTTATGTCCTGGCAATATGTAAGGTCATATCAAGATGGGTACCTACCGATTTGTGACAGTGCACACTCATTGCGACTTTAGTGCTGCCCCACTGGGAAACCAGGCCACCAACACCCATGACCCAATTTCCCACTGAAGTCACATTGATGGTGGTACTGAGCTAACCAGTCCTTGTCCTATCCTATTAATGCCGAGTGCCAGGCTAGGTGGCAGCAAGTATCAATTTTGAAAGTCATTGGTTTGACTCAGCTGCGTTTTTTTAAACTCCAGACCATCCGCATGGAAAGCGTGCATTCTTACAGATTCGACAAGAAAAATGGAGAAGAAAGTAGTCCCATCCTTCTTTCAATTTCAATATTTAATTGGATATAAATGATTACAAATTTGGTGTTTCTGTCTAAAATTAAAATAATATTACGGTGGTGTCAAGAATAATTAATGTGATCTCTCCACCACTAAGGCTACAAGAAACACCTATCACAGATTGATATCAAACTACACTCGGCTGCTATGCAGTCTCATCTAGTTTGATATCAATCTGCGATAGGGGTATATTGATATCAAACTAAACTCGGCCACTATGTGTGCTTGTCTAGTTTGATATCAATAAAGCAATAGGAGTATATTGATATCAATCTAGACTCGGCCGCTATGTTGTCTCATCTAGTTTGATATCAATCTGCGATAGGGGTGTATTGATATCAATCTAAACTGGGCCGCTATGTATGCTTGTCTAGTTTGCTATCAATCCGCCATAGGGGTATATTGATATCAAACTAAACTCGGCCTCTATGTAGTCTCATCTAGTTTGATATCAATCTGCGATAGGGGTATATTGATATCAAACTAAACTCCGTCGATATGTAGTCTCATCTAGTTTGATATCAATCTGCAATAGGTGTGTTTTGTAACCTTAATGGAGGAAGGACATTGTTCATTTATATTTATACGAATGTTAACAACTTTGTATGATCCTCTAGCTATTTATTTCTAAGAAACAAAACTCCAAATCTTTTAAAGTTACATAGTTCGATAAAAGCATCAAATTTTCAAAACCAAAACAATTACCTAAATGTGATCATACACAGCTAACTTAGATGCTGATGCACTTATTAAGCATTTGTTGCCACATAGAAGGGAATGCTGAGTCAATTTAATAGAACCTGTCACTGCAGAAGCCTATCATGTCAGACTTTTGGCATGTTTGCCAACATTAATTTTGAATGTCTGACCTTCAAATATCTCAAAAGTTAGCCATTTAAAATGAAAGTTACTTCAAATTAAAGCAAGGTAGATTGTTGTTGTTGGTACATTAGATGTTTAAGCAGGGGAAATTTCAGTCGCAGACAACTGGTCTTCCTCATTCCACTGCTCCTTGCCCTATCCTAGTAATGCCGAGCGTCTGGCTAGGAAGCGACAAGTATCAATTTTTAAGTCATTGGTTTGACTCGACCAGGATTCGAACCCACGATCCCATGATCTACCAACACGTGAGATGGACGCTCTAACTCATTCGGCCATCACGCATATTATAATATATATTATTATAATGTAATATATTCATCTCAGAAAATGACAGTAACTTAAAACCATCAGACTAAGCAACTTTAATTAATCTGTCAATAGCCCGGAAGTAGACGGACGCCCCACCTGGAACTTGGCGAGTCCCGGATGTTGCAGGAACCTGGGGTTGGTGCCGTAGGAGTGGCGGTCATACAGGAACCGGATGGTCTTCGCTCCAGCGTCCTCAGCATTCTGGATGAGTTCCTGACAACCACAACAAAGAATTGTTAGGAAACAGATTAAAATTGTTCTTATATTTACGTAACAATTTCTTTTTTAAATGGTGATCGTCCCCGCCCGTGCCTGAAAAACCACCCGCCCCTGACTTCTTTTGATTTTAGATTTTTTGTTTAAACTGTTAAAAATGAGTCGGGCCAGCAGCAATTCAACTTTTGTATCAATTTTTAAGTCATTTGTTTGACTCTGCCAAGGTTCAATTCAAGGAGTTTGAATCCCACGACCTACCAGGACGGGAGGCAGATGCTCAAGTCATTCGGCCATCATGTCTGGTTGTGTATTACATCTAAGGTATACAAATATAAATAAAAATAAAAACCACCTGCCCGACCCTGATTTCTATTTCTAATGCACGCAGTTAGGTCAAATAAAATATTAAAAGTTGATGATCCTCCTTTTGATCACACAAATCAGTGTTGGGCAGGCAGTTTATTTTATTTGTTTGGGGGGTTAAATTCAGTATTTAAACAAAAATATTGGACCACCCTAGACTGATAAAAGGATTACATGTCATTCCTGTACATCACAATGAAAACTGTATTCTCATTTCAAAATGTATAGTTGAATTGCTGCTGGCCTGATGCATTTTCAACAGTTTTAAAAAAATGTGTTAATCAGGGGCGGGCGATTTTTCAGGCACGAGCGGGGCGATGACCATTTAAAATTGTTTATTTGGCCATAATAAAGTTTGTTGGTTGTTGGAATTGTAAGTCCTGGCAACATCTAAGGTCATATCAGGATGGGTACCGACTTGTGACAGTGCACACTCATGGCGAATTTATAGTGCTGCCCAACAGGGAGACCACGATATGCCACTCAGTCACATTATCCTGACACTGAGCCCACCAGTCCTTGCCCTACCTTAATAATGCTGAAGGCCTGGCTAGGAAGTGACAAGTATAAATTGTGTAAGTAATTGGTTTGACTCAGTTTCGGATCTCACGATCTACCAAAACGAGAGACGGATGCTCAACTCATTCGGCCACCCCGTATGGTACTTACTCCATGTGTATTAGCAGTGCATTGTGTGTAATATGTATGTGTGTAATTGTGTGTAAATGTGTGTATGTGTGTAAACATGTGTAAACGTGTGTAAATGTGTGTAATTGTGTGTAAACGTGTGTAAACGTGTGTAAATGTGTGTAAATGTATTCCAGGCGGGACTTATATGCAAGCATTTTACATCAAAGCATGCATGTGTGTGTGTACCA
The DNA here is from genome assembly GCA_030323885.1 of Branchipolynoe longqiensis. Classification (NCBI taxonomy): domain Eukaryota; kingdom Metazoa; phylum Annelida; class Polychaeta; order Phyllodocida; family Polynoidae; genus Branchipolynoe; species Branchipolynoe longqiensis. The sequence goes on from CM059202.1 coordinate 21,323,473, forward strand.
GAGTGTGTGTGCACGGGTGTGTGTGAGTGTGTGTGTTACCGTTAGTGTAACATGATGTCAACTTCTTTCGACGCTGCTTCGGGCAGGTGGTAAGAAGTGGAGGGGCGGAGTACGTTGTAAAATATTCTGATAAAACGCATTGGTGGGGGAATGCAAATGGTCTATAATGGTAAATGGTATATAGTGCCAGGTGCATGAATGTATTTATGTAGTTGCTGGTGATCCTTTACTTACTCATACTCATACTCATCCGCTTCTGATTTTGTTAGGCTTATAGCCTGTATCAGGTCGATGCATGTCAAAATTTGATTTACTAGGATTAAATGCATCGAGTACCGGATGTGTGCAATATTGCAGCCCCCTCCAATGCTTATCCAGTCTGCCTTTGAAGGCGTTGATGGAAGGCGCTTCTATGACATGTTCAGGCAGTGCGTTCCAGGCATTTACTATCCTGTTACTGAAGAATAGCTGTCTGACAGGTTTTATTGCTCTTTCCTTCTTCAGCTTGTATCGATGACCTCTAGTTTTACAGTTGGCCAGCTTCAGGTATCTAGCATCAACTGCATATCTTCCAGTGACGTGTTTGTATGCTTCTATTATGTCTCCCCTGGCCCTTCGGTAGTATAAGCTGGGTAGGTTGAGAATCCTGAAACGTTCTTCATATGGTAGTTCTCTTATGGTTGGTGATAACTTTGTAGCACGTCTCTGTACACTCTCGATCATTGACATGTCCTTCTTAAACTTCGGTGTCCAAGCCGTGTTGCCATACTCAAGGTGCGGCCGGATCAGTGACGTGTACAGTGTCTTCACCGTGTCATTGTCTAGATACGTGTACGAGCGGCGTATCATGCCTAGAAGCTTGTTCGCTTTGTTCACCTTTTGTTCACTGTGATATTTATATGAGAAGGTGAGTCCGATGTCCATGTATATGCCAAGATCTTTCTCTAGTTCTGTCACTTGGAGCTGGACTTCTTCTCCATCTTGGTGCATGTAGTAACTGAGATTTTCATTTCTGTTACCCAGGTGCATGACCTTGCACTTCTGTGCATTGAAACGTAGTTGCCACATGTTGGCCCAGTCTTCAAGTGCAGTTAGGTCTTTTTGTAGCACCTGTTGATCTTCAGGGCAGTTAACCTCCATATACAGCTTTGTATCATCCGCAAACATCTGGATGAATGCATGGATGACCTCGGGCATGTCGTTAATGAAACATATGAACAGTAGGGGTCCCAGAACACTTCCTTGCGGAATACCACTCAACACTAACGCTGCCAGGGATTTCACACCATTGATAACTACGTGCTGTATTCTTGCATGAAGGAAATCCTCGATCCAGGTCCATAGTTTTCCAGTAATACCGAAGCTCTTCATCTTCATGTGTAGGCGTTTGTGGGGCACACTGTCAAACGCTTTGGCAAAATCTAAGTACACTGAATCTACGTTGCTGTCATTGTCCAGTGCTTCTGTCCATCTGTCTAGAACTGCCAGTATCTGGGTTGCACAAGATCTCCCCTTGACAAAACCATGCTGGAACTTTGTCAATAGTTGGTTCGGGACGAGATGGTGCATGATCTTATCACGTATTATAGACTCCAGTGTTTTACATATGACTGAGGTTAAACTTACGGGTCGGTAATTTTTAGCCTGATGTCGGTCGCCTTTCTTGAAGATCGGGGACACATAGCCGATCTTCCAGCCTCTAGGTAGTTTCCCTTGGTCGATTGATTTTCTATATATATTGTACAGTGGTTCAGCTATTATAGTGTGTAGTTCTTTCAAGATTCTCGGGGATGCTCCATCCGGGCCTGCAGCTTTATTTGGATTCAATCTGGATAACTTATTAGCTACCTCGTCTATGGTCAAATCTGTATCTTCCAAGATCACATCTGTTTTAGTATCTGGGATGTTTGGCATATTGGTTATGTCTTCTCTCGTAAAAACTGAAGAGAAGAATTTATTTAACACTTCTGCTTTGTCCTTATCTGTAGCGGTGAGACTGCCATCTTCTCTGGTAAAGTGTGCAATTCCGGATCTTGTCTTCATCTTGGAGTTTGCATATCTGAAGAACGCCTTTGGGTTTTTCTTACATTCCTTGGCAAGTTTTTTCTCAAACTCCCTCTCTGCCTTCCGGCATTCCCACTTGGCCTGGTTTCTAGCCTTGGTGTACACTCGGTAGTCATTACCGTCTCGTGTTCTGCGCCAAGTGCGAAATGTCTTGTTCTTTGTCTTTACCTTTTCTCTGGCCTTGGCTGTCATATATATAGGTCTGTTTATCTGATGCGGTTTCGACTTAGGAATGTGGTTCTCTGCCAAAAGTTTAATATTGTTCATGAAACTGAGCCACATTTCATCCAGATCTGTACCTTCCTGATTCCAGTCCATTTTGGCAGCATCTTCTCTCATGGCTGTGTAGTTTCCCTTGTGGTACTGAACTTTGGTGTTATCTTTGCAGGTCATTCTGTGTAGCACATGAAATCAAATGTGATACATGTATGATGACTCTTGCCAACAGGTGCATTTAGGGCCACATTGTCCACCATGCCTTCTTCATTGGTGATCACTAGGTCTAGCGTATTCGGCTGTTGGTTTGCACGGTAGTGGGTTGGATCCATTATATGCTGGTGTAAGTACAAGTCCCTGAGTGTCTCAACAAATGCTGTAGCTGGATTTGTTATTGCAGTTGGCATCGTCCCCACTTTCCAGTTGATCTCACTGTAGTTAAAGTCTCCTACGACAAGGATATGACTTGTCCCTAACTCCATAGCATTCTTCAGTAGTCATTGTATGTGTGAGTGTGTTATGGTCAATAGTCATTGTGTATTAGGTAGATAGTGTGAAAGAGGCACTAGAGATAGTGTGTAAGGGGCCTTTGGTGCTCTACTCACTACCCCCTCCCCCCTCTGTTAGTCACGGATCACCACACACTCATCTCAGTAGGTGGTGGCCAAACAGCCAGGCCACATGGTGGTGGTGGGAAGATCACGGTAGCCATGGTGACACAGGACGCTTGATGTTCATTGGTGGAACTGTAAATGCTTGATTCTCATTGGAGAATACGGTCAGGTGGTATGCCATACCCGATCCATGTACCACTATATAATAATAAACCTGAGGGCATTGTCTCTCTCTCTGCTTTCATTCTTTATACTCTTCCTTTCTCTTCTTGCCTGTATTGATTTCACTATAGCCTGCCTACACAACCACAGATTCCAGCTGAGGACTTTACAAGTGTGTCCATACACATGGGAATGTGCATGTGTTACTGTTAGTGTGTGTGTGCATGCATATGTTAGTGTACATACTCTCGATTATTATGCAGGAATCTATTCGGCTGCAAAAGTCCCAACTGGGAAAGTGTTGGTTGGCAATTATTGGCTGGCAAATAGCGGGTGGCAAATTGCGGATGCCGAATGTCATAGAACCCCCCCCCCCCCACCACCACCACTGTTATATAGTAGTAATAGTATAGTTATGTATGAATGTGTTTATGTATATATATATGTATGCATGTGTTTATGTACATCCATGCATGAATGTGTGTATGTGTATATGTACATGTGTGTATGTATGTGTTTATGTATATGTATGTATGTATGCATGTGTGTATGTATGTGTTATGTACATGTATGTATGATTGTGTGTATGTACGTGTTTATGTATATGTATACATGTATGAATGTGTGTATGTCTGTGTTTATGTATATGTATACATGTATGAATGTGTGTATGTATGTGTTATTTATATGTATGTATGTATGCATGTGTGTATGTGTTTATGTACGTGTATGTATGAATGTGTGTATGTACATGTGTATGTGTGAGTGTCTGAACACATATATGTATATACATGTGTATGTATGTACATGTGTATGTGTTCATGTATGTCTATGTATTTGTGCAGGTGTGTCTATGTATATGTGTCTATGTATATGTGCATGTGTATCTATGTATGTGTACATGTGTGTATATGTATGTGTGTATATGTGTGTGCAGGTGTGTCTATGTATATGTGTATATATATCTACATGTGTATCCATGTATGTATGTGTGCAGGTGTGTCTATGCATATATGCATGTGTGTCTATGTATGCAGGTGGGTATATGCATGAGTGTCTACGTATGTGTGTATATGTGTGTATTTGTATATGTGTGAGGATGTGTCTATGTATATGTGAGGGTGTGTATATGTATATGTGAGTGTGTGTATGTGTGTGTCTATGTATGTGTGTGTATATGCATGTGTGAGTATATGTATGTGTGAGGGTGTATATGTATGTGTGTGTCTCTATGTGTGAGTGTGTGTATATGTATATGTGAACATGTGCCTATGCATGTGTGAGTCTATGTATGTGTGTCTATGGTGTGCATGTGTTTATATGTATGAGTGTGCCTATGCATGTCTGAGTATGTATGTGTGTCTATGTTGTGCATGTGTGTATATGTATGAGTGTGCATGTGTGAGTCTATGTATGTGTATCTATGTTGTACATGTGTGTATATGTATGAGTTTGCCTATGCATGTGTGAGTCTATGTATGTGTGTCTATGTTGTGCATGTGCGTATATGTATGAGTGTGCCTATGCATGTGTGAGTATATGTATGTGTATCTATGTTGTACATGTGTGTATATGTATGAGTGTGCGTATGCATGTGTGAGTCTATGTATATGTGAGGGTGTATATGCATGTGTGAGTGCGTGCCTGTGCATGTGTGAGTCTATGTATGAGTGTCTATGTTGTACATGTGTGTATATGTGTGAGTGCGTGTCTATGTGTGTGTGAGTATATGTCTGTGTGAGGGTGTATATGTATGTGTGAGTGTGTCTATGCATGTGTGAGCCTATGTCTGTGTGAGGGTGTATATGTATGTGTGAGTGTGTCTATGCATGTGTGAGTCTATGTCTGTATTGGGGTGTATATGTATGTGTGAGTCTATGTCTGTGAGATGGTGTATATGTATGTGTGAGTCTATGTCTGTGTGAGGGTGTATATGTATGCATGAGTCTGTGTGAGGGTGCATATGTATATGTGAGTGAGTGTCTATGTCTGTGTGAGGGTGTATATGTATGTGTGAGTCTATGTCTGTGTGATGGTGTATCTGTATGTGTGAGTCTATGTCTGTGTGAGGGTGTATATATGTATGTGTGAGTGCGTGTCTATGTCTGTGTGAGGGTGTATATATGTATGTGTGAGTGCATGTCTATGTCTGTGTGAGGGTGTATATGTATCTGTGAGTGTGTGTCTATGTGTGTGTGATGGTGTATATGTATGTGTGAGTCTATGTCTGTGTGAGGGTGTATATGTATGCATGAGTCTGTCTGTGTGAGGGTGCATATGTATCTGTGAGTCTATGTGTGTGTGATGGTGTATCTGTATGTGTGAGTCTATGTCTGTGTGAGGGTGTATATGTATGTGTGAGTGCGTGTCTATATCTGTGTGAGGGTGTATATATGTATGTGTGTGTGAGTATATGTCTGTGTGAGGGTGTATATGTATGTGTGAGTGTGTCTATGCATGTGTGAGCCTATGTCTGTGTGAGGGTGTATATGTATGTGTGAGTGTGTCTATGCATGTGTGAGTCTATGTCTGTGTTGGGGTGTATATGTATGTGTGAGTCTATGTCTGTGAGATGGTGTATATGTATGTGTGAGTCTATGTCTGTGTGAGGGTGTATATGTATGCATGAGTCTGTGTGAGGGTGCATATGTATCTGTGAGTGTGTGTCTATGTCTGTGTGAGGGTGTATATGTATGTGTGAGTCTATGTCTGTGTGATGGTGTATCTGTATGTGTGAGTCTATGTCTGTGTGAGGGTGTATATGTATGCATGAGTCTGTCTGTGTGAGGGTGTATATGTATGTGTGAGTGCGTGTCTATGTCTGTGTGAGGGTGTATATGTATGCATGAGTCTGTCTGTGTGAGGGTGCATATGTATGTGTGAGTGCGTGTCTATGTCTGTGTGAGGGTTGTATGTGTGGTTATGGTGTGATGGTGTATCTGTATGTGTGAGTCTATGTCTGTGTGAGGGTGTATATGTATGTGTGAGTGCGTGTCTATATCTGTGTGAGGGTGTATATGTATGTGTGAGTGCGTGTCTATGTCTGTGTGAGGGTGTATATGTATGTGTGAGTGCGTGTCTATATCTGTGTGAGGGTGTATATGTATGTGTGAGTGTGTGTCTATGTCTGTGTGAGGGTGTATATGTATGTGTGAGTGCGTGTCTATGTCTGTGTGAGGGTGTATATGTATGTGTGAGTGTGTTGACTTCAGCAGTGTCCACTTCAGACAGCAGACACTTTGACGTTCAACCGTGTGTTTTTCCTGTCGACACATTTTGTTTTTCACCTTTCTACATATCAATAACTACCCCCTCCTAGCCCCCTCCACCCCACGCACCTCACACACGCTCACACACCCCACCCCCTCACACACACACGCCCCCCCCCCCCTAACGGTCCATGACCTCAGTAAACTGGCGTGTTCCCACCCTCCCCCGGGGTCATGTTTAGTCTACATTGTTCCCCTCCTCCCCCTCCCCCATCTCCAATCACTCACATGTAATACATGGTGTGTGGTGTGTGTGGTGTGTGTGGTGTGTGTGTGGTGTGTGTGGTGTGTGTGGTGTGTGTGGTGTGTTTGTGGTGTGTGTGTGGTTTGTGGGTGTGGGTGGTTATACATAATGCAGTCCCCGACACACACACCTTCTTCTTGTTGAAGATTTATACTGCCTATCATGGATAAGTCTGAATAGTCTTGTTTTCACCATTTGACAGTTGGCCGATAGAAAGCATGACCCTACACTTTTACCGACCCAAGGGATTTTTAACCTCCCACAGCACATAGACATGGTATGAAAGCAACTGATCTTTGATGGTGCTGTAAGTTATAGACAGAGGTGGAAATCCAAATTGGCAGAGGTGATGGCATGGGGAATCGAACCACTGACCTTCAGACTAGGAGTCCGACCTATCAAAAAGTCAGACACTCTAACCATTCCGCGACACAGAACACCCCACCCTGGAGTAGCTAGTTATACCATCTCTACATAAATACATCAGATGGGAGTTGTTCTTAATGCCGGCTGTCGTGTAGGGATACGTATAGTTTGTTTGTCGGGGTCTTACGTCCTAGCAACACCCAAGGTCATATCAGGATTGAGCATGGAATGTGATAATCAGTTGTATACCTGTACACTAGCTGGTCGGTATTGCTTTTTAGATGCAATACATTAATACATTATATATATAATGTATTATACATAATATATATAATGTACATATAATACATATAATATATAGACATGTAATAGTGTGGGAGATTGGGAGTTCAATTCCCAGTCGAGTCAAACCAATGACTCGAAAAATTGCTAATTGTCACTTCCTAGCTTGGTCCTCAGCATTATTAGGATAAGGCAAGGACTGGTTAGCTCGGTGACAGGATAATGTGACTGGGTGGGATATCTGGTCATGGTGCTGATGGCCTGATTTCCCAGTGGGGCAGTACTTTAAAGTCGCCATGAGTGCGCACTGTCACAAGTCAGTACTCGTCCTGACATGACCTTAGATGTTGCTAGAACGTAAAACTCCAATAACTAACCTATATTATATATGTCATACAAATTATAAAATATGTCAATGGGAAGTCCTCTTCAAACTATTGTATCCTAATGAAGCTAACTTTAAGAAGCCATTCACGTTGAGCTCCCCCCCCCCCCCCCCACTCCCCCTCTCCCGGTCCCTGCCATACGACCTTAACCTTGCACTGACCTTGAGGATCTGGCTGTCGTCTGGGTATTGGTCGAGGATCTTCTTGAGTTGGATGATGAGGGGTGGGAGGATGAGCCCCTCGTTAAACTCATCGTCATCCACATCTGCAAGGTCAAAGGTCACGGGTCAGACAGAGGTCAAGCGAAGGTCAAGCAAAGGTCGGGAACAGGTCATAGTTTCAATTACAAGTTGCCCCTCATTGAATTTTTGTAAACATTTTTTGTTTTTTTAACAGTTAGATGGCCTAATTATTCTTCGATGTATTTTATCCTTAATTATTTCTGAAGAAAATATCAATATAGATTTGGTAATGTGGCAAATGTGAATATATATTTATCTCCATGTCAGATATTATATACATATATATACATACTAGTGTCTGAAACATAATATGTCAGATATTAGACTGACCAGTGTCAGATATTAACATATATATATCTACTAGTGTGCAGATATACACATTGAATTGTGTGTAAGATATTAACATATATATCTACTATGTGTTAGCTATACACATTTTTGTGTCGGATATTAGCATATATATATCTACTAATGTGTCAGTTTACACACTTATTAGTGTGTCATATATTAATATATATAGATCAATTAGTGTATCAGATAAACATATTTAATAGTGTGTTGAATATTAACATATCTGCTAGTGTATCAGATATACACATTTAATAGTGTGTCAGATATTAATTAACATATCTATTAGCGTAACATATATACATATTTTAATAGCGTGTTAGATATTTATTAACATATCTACTAGTGTATCAGATGTACATATTTAATAGTGTGTCAGAGATTAATTAACATATCTATTAGTGTATCAGATATACACATTTAATAGTGTGTCAGATATTTATTAACATATCTACTAGGGTATCAGATAAACACATTTAATAGTGTCAGATATTTATTAACATAGCTACTAGTGTATCAGATATACACATTTAATAGTGTCAGATATTAATTAACATATATCTACTAGTGTATCAGATATACATATTTAACAGTGTGTCAGATATCAATTAACATATATCTACTAGTGTATCAGATATACATATTTAACAGTGTGTCAGATATTAATTAACATATATCTACTAGTGTATCAGATATACATATTTAACAGTGTGTCAGATATTAATTAACATATATCTACTAGTGTATCAGATATACATATTTAACAGTGTGTCAGATATCAATTAACATATATCTACTAGTGTATCAGATATACATATTTAACAGTGTGTCAGATATCAATTAACATATATATACTAGTGTATCAGATATACATATTTAACAGTGTGTCAGATATCAATTAACATATATCTACTAGTGTATCAGATATACATATTTAACAGTGTGTCAGATATTAATTAACATATATCTACTAGTGTATCAGATATACATATTTAACAGTGTGTCAGATATCAATTAACATATCTACTAGTGTATCAGATATACATATTTAACAGTGTGTCAGTATAACATGTACATCATGCATGTACTAGTATGTTTGCAGCTTCCTCGTCTCATTCAATGTAACTAACAACTTGCCAGCTCAACCAGTATCACAGTAACCGTGCACATTATGAACGCCAACCGAATCCACGGTTCAACACAATTAGCGGAAACTCAACAAGTAACTCCCCATGCACCACACAAGGCCGCATCAACACTTGGAACGAGGGGTGGCGGCAATGAAACTGAACTTAAAATTTTTTTTTTTTTTAAGCGGAATGAGTACCAGCCGGGATGACCGAATGAGTTGAGCGGCCGTCTCCCGTTTACTGGTAGGTTGTGGGATTCCAGCTCATGGGTTTGAACCCTGGTCGAGTCAAACCAATGACTTAAAAATGTATACGTGTCGCTACCTGGCCTGATGCTTGGCATTATTAGGATAGGGCAAGGAGCAGTGGAATGAGGAAGACCAATCATCCATGATTGGAATTCCCCTGCCTAATCAACTAATGTACAAACAAAAGGACAACAAAAAGAAGAATTCTACGAATGCCAATAATGTTTCGCTTCCAAACCGGAAGTGGACATGCTGTAACACATTAGTAACCGTCGTCAACTTGAGTTTATTCCTGGCGCAACATGACACGTGACCTGTCAATCATCGCGCGGGGTTAGCGGATTGGGCGAGGTAAAGGGAGTCGTGCGCAAAAGCAACCTGTCAATCACTCTGCTCACCTGCCAATCACAGTCGAGGGGGCGTGGCTTATGTATGAACATGGGTGGTTGGGGAGTTAAAGGTTCTTTGTATGAAATGATGTTTCAACATTAAGTTTCTTTATACATGACGTCTTATATGGTGACATAGCTGTCGAATCACATAAATAACTGTTCCATTCGATTCTGTGGACCTAAAAACCTAGGTATAGAGCCCAATATTACATTTACATCGCTAGCACAACCATTGACTGAGTAATGACTATTTTAATTATATCGATCAGCGATGGCGGCCATTTGGGATTTGCAAAAATGCCACCAGACAAAGTTTCGCACACCCTCTGGAAATTATGACCAAAGATTATAATTAACTCATATCAACCATCAAAAAAAGTATGTAGGGCCCTACAACATTTCCACCTGAACTCGAAATTCCTTCAAACCAATACTGAAATGCATAGATTCTCCTATGAGAATTTTTGGCTAGATAAATCATAGAATCTATGAGGAAGGAATGAATGTGTCTCTTGAAGGATCTGTCTATTAAACTTGCATAGTCAGATAAAAACATCAAAATTTTAAAAGCGAAACACTTATCTAGATTTTTCAACATCCATATCCAACTTAGATACTGGTGCACTTATTGATTATTTGTTGCGACATAGAAGGGAACACTGAATGGTTTAATAGAACATGTTAGTGTCGAAGCCTATGGGGGTTACACTTTTCACAAGTATGCCAAAATTAATTTGGCATGCTTACACCTCAAATACCTCTTAAGTTAAACATTTTAGAACAAAGTTACTTCAAATTAAAATAAGGTAGATAATAATGAACAAGCTAAAAGATTTATCTCAGAAAATGCGTCTCCACAACAAGACACCACCTGCATTAATGCATCCCCACAGCAGGACACCACCTGCATTCATGTGTCCCCCACAGCAGGACACCACCTGCATTAATGCATCCCCACAGCAGGACACCACCTGTATTAATGCATCCCCACAGCAATACACCACCTGCATTAATGCATCCCCACAGCAGGACACCACTTGTATTAATGCATCCCCACAGCAGGACACCACCTGCATTAATGCATCCCCACAGCAATACACCACCTGCATTAATGCATCAATAACTTACAAATTGATACTTATCGCCTCCTAGCCAGGCACTCGGCATTATTAGGGCAGGGCAAAGACTGGATGGCTCAGTGTCAGGATAATGCGACTGAGTGAGATATCAGGTCATGATGCTGGCGACCTGGTCTCCCAGTGGGGCAGCACTATAAAGTCACCATGATTGCACACTGTCACAAGTCAGTACCGGTCCTGATATGACCGTAGATGTTGCCAGGATGAAAAACTCCAACCAATCACTGCGCTCTCCCCCTGGAATGGCAAGTCTCAAACCTACACTTAGAGATATCCAGGTAGCGCACTTAGAGTAAGTACACAGGGCAGATGTATCACCGTACAGCAGCTGCATGTACAGACTCAATATCACAGCTCCAGTGGAGCGGGATTCGAACCCACACTTCTGCCACTTCGGGATCAGCGTCCTAACCATTACCCTATCAAAACTCTCTAATACCACCGACCTACGCACGCCTGCCTGTGTATTTTTTTGTTTGTGATGGTTTATTTACTCTGTCCATAACGAGTAAGTCGCATCACAGCTTTTTTTCATCGCTAAAAAGCAATAGTCCAATTTGGTAATTGCCTTGTCATCGTAGCAGTTAGTAATGATATTATACCCCTGTCACACTACGACGTAACGAGCCAACGTAAGTCTGACGTGCTCAAGTTTCGTCATTACGTTGACGTACGTTGGGTTACGTCATGATGACATCAGAATGGCGTTAGACCGACGTCGAGCTATGTCACGTTACGTCGGCGCGCGTCAATGTTTTGAACCTGTTCAAAACTTCCGACGTAACTCAAATGTAAGGGTTTACGTTCGGCGTATGTTCTGTACACGTTCGGCGAACGTCAATGATGTTAAACGGATGTTAGTCGAACGCTGCTCACTACGTTCCACTATGTTCCACTACGTTGACCCACATTAAAGCCGCTGGAAATGTCCACGCGGCGTAATGGGAACATCAGGAGAATGTATGCCGAATGTATGTACAACGTACGTTCAATGTACGTTCAACGTTTCGCCATCGTGTCATGACGTATGTAACATCACGTAACATAGTTCTGGCGATGGAATAACGTACATAACGTTCCGTGAGCGTAATGACGTTGTCCTCTCGCATGGATTGACGCTATCACTACGCTTTACCGATGTTACGCTCTCGTCAACTACGCTGCATCCACGTTCAACTTGTCCCCAAATTTGCATACTATGCTGAGAAGTTCAACGTTTTTCACGTTCTCCCTATGCTGACGTTGTCACATCGTAGTGTGACAGGGCCTTAAGTTTTTCTGGTGCCACATTTGCAACATTTTGCTATATATACTTACTTCATGCGCTAGTCTTTGTAGCACACGGGGTAGGTATATATACTAAGTATACATGTTTCATCTGCAGAGGTCAGTGCACCACACCACACTCCTAAGAATCGACTACCAAAATAATACTCCAACAAACAGCGCATCAGCTCAAAATGAGTTCTTCGTTATTGATGTCGTCTGTCGTTGCTTACCAGACAAGTTGATGGAAACACACTGAGTGGCGGGTAACACGATAATATTCCAATAAACATCCATCTGCAGGGTTGCCAACATTGGAAAATGAAAAACAGGAAGATATTAAGGTATGTTATATTGGGGGATGTGGGGTACACCCCCAGAAAATATCTTTACAAATAATCCACATAATTTATATAACATTACTATATTGATGGTATCGCAGGGGCGCAAACATTGGAAAATGATAAACTGAAAGATCAGCATAAAGTGATGATGGGACATAACATATTGTACACTTTACGGCGAAACTGTACGGGTTGGCGACCCTGCAACTGGTCCACGCCCGACCAGAAATAAAAGAAAAACTCAATTTAATGCAATCTCACATGTACTTTTTTTATATTTTACCTCACCTGGCTTGGGAGCTTATCTGGGTCGATTTACATTAGTTGTAGTTTTTAATTGAATGACTTAACAGACCAGAGCATCAAACTAACGTAAGTATCTTATACGAAGTTGGGGGGGGGGGATATATATATATCTATGAAGTATATATACATTATATATATCTGCATAGATCTACATATATGGAGCAGGTTATGCTGGCTATCTGGACAGAAGAGAGAGAACGGGGGGGATAGAGGAGAGAGGAGAGGAGAGGGGAGAGAAGAGACAAAAAAGAGAGAGAGAAGAGAAGGGGGATAGCGGAGAGACAGGATAGAGGAGAGAGGAGAGAGGAGAGAGGAGAGAGGAGAGGAGACCAGGCTGTGATGGCTATTTGTGTACATGACTCAGTGGGGCAGGTGCTCTTTGACCTCAGACGGCTGGTTCCCGGCCAGACCTCCCGGGTCGGCATCAGACTGCTGATCACAACTAGAGTAGATATCACCTACCCCCCCCTCCCACACACACACATTCCCACCCATCTCTGCCCCTTCCACACCCATACTGAAGTTCTCATACACTCCACTCTCGCCAACACCACCCCAAGACCACCTCAACACCACCCCAACACTACCTCAACACCACCAAAACACCACCTCAACACCACCCCAACACCACCCTAACACCACCTCAACACCATCCCAACACCACCTAAACACCACCCCAACACTACCTCAACACCACCCCAACACCAGGCCAACACCACCCTAACACCACCCAACACCACCCCAACACCACCTCAACACCACCCCAACACTACCTCAACACCACCCAAACACCACCTCAACACCACCCCAACACCACCCCAACACCACCCCAACACCACGCTAACACCACCTAACACCACCTCTCCACCATCCCGACACCACCTCAATACCACCCCCAAACCCACCCCAACACCATTCCAACACCCACTCCAACACCACCTCTCCACCAACTCGGCACCACCTCAACACCACCCCAACACCACCTCAACACCACCCCAACACCAACACCACCCCAACACCACCTCATCAACACCCGAACACCACCCCAACACTACCCCAACACCACCCTAACACCACCTCAACAACACCCCGACACCACCTCAATACCACCCCCAAACCCACCCCAACACGCACTCCAACACCACCTCGCCACCACCTCGCCATCAACTCGGCACCACCTCAACACCACCCCAACACCACCCCAACACCACCTCAACACCACTCCAACACCACCTCAACATCCACTCCAACACCACCTCGCCACCACCTCGCCACCACCCCAATACCACCCCAACACCAACATCAACACCACCCCAACACCAACACCACATCACCACCCCAACACAACCTCAACACCACTCCAAGCCTAGAGCGAGCCTCGAACCCACCCTTCAACAATTCCGGGGCTACCATGCTAACCGTTGGACTACCGAGCCTCTGGTGCAAGCCGCCCGTGCCTACCTGTGCACGCGGCCTCTTGCCTGGTGAGGTGAGTGCAGCTTCCTACAGAGGGGTGCCTGAAGGTACCAGCAACACGGGCACTAACCAAGGGGGCCACACGCTAGGGGGCGCCACGTCAGTCTTAACGTGTCTATTGTAAATTATATTATTACTAGCTTTAGCTTGTGCTGCGCTTGGGTTAAAGCTAGGCTCCGCATCAATCCCTAGACCAATATTGTGTTGAACGTCATCTGGTGGAATCCCTCTGTACCATTGTGCGGTAAACCATATCGGTGGTGCTATCTAATGGCGGAGTTAACAATTGTGGTTACTTCACTCAAAACGGATGCCACTCTGGTCAAAATGACCAAAGTGAGCCAAAACTATCAAAATTAATATGAAATGTGTATGGTAGGCACAAAAACACATGCTTTTAACAACCCATACATGGCAAAGCATCGGTGGAGTATGATGATGCGCATCGGCAGCACCGATTAACAGAGGAGTACTGATCAGAACGACCCCACAACTTAACCACCATTTGGTATTATGCATAGATTATTATTATACTTATAAGGGTTTCAAAGTTCAGCTTGGCTGGGGCACCAGCAACCAACCCTAGGGATGGGTTATGCTGTTACAGACAGTAATGCGGGGTGAGTTAAGCCAAGACTACTAGTGACTACAAGCAGATAGTCAGATGGCAGCCATTAATCGCAGTGACGAAGCGTGCTTGGAAATCTTAATTGTCCAGAACTAATGCAACCGGTTATGTCTATCTGCTATGGAGACTCGTTGTGAGATGAGACTATGACTACACTATGACAATACGTCATGCTTGAGTACCTCTTTTTGCTACCGGAATGCAGCAACCCAGGAACCAGTGTTGTGTACATACAATAATCTCACCAACAACCCCGAAACCAGCACAGTACAGTGTTGCGTACATACATTAATCTCACCAACAACCCGGAAACCAGCACAGTACAGTGTTGTGTACATACATTAATCTCACCAACAACCTGGAAACCAGCACAGTACAGTATTGTGTACATACATTAATCTCACCAACAACCCAGGAACCAGCACAGTACAGTGTTGTGTACATACATTAATCTCACCAACAACCCGGAAACCAGCACAGTACAGTGTTGTGTACATACATTAATCTCACCAACAACCCGGAAACCAGCACAGTACAGTGTTGTGTGCATACATTAATCTCAGCAACAATCCGGAAACCAGCACAGTACAGTATTGTGTACATACATTAATCTCACCAACAACCCAGGAACCAGCACAGTACAGTGTTGTGTGCATACATTAATCTCAGCAACAATCCGGAAACCAGCACAGTACAGTGTTGTCTGTATACATTAATCTCACCAACAACCCAGGAAGCAGCACAGTACAGTGTTGTGTACATACATTAATCTCACTAACAACCCGGAAACCAGCACAGTACAGTGTTGTGTGCATACATTAGTGCCACCAACAACCCAGGAACCAGCGCTGTACAGTGTTGTGTGCATACATTAATCTCACCAACAACCCGGAAACCAGCACAGTACAGTGTTGTGTGTATACATTAGTGCCACCAACAACCCGGAAACCAGCACAGTACAGTGTTGTGTGCATACATTAATCTCACCAAGAACCCAGGAACCAGCACAGTACAGTGTTGTGTGCATACATTAGTGCCACCAACAACCCAGGAACCAGCACTGTACAGTGTTGTGTGCATACATTAGTGCCACCAACAACCCAGGAACCAGCACTGTACAGTGTTGTGTGCATACATTAGTGCCACCAACATCCCAGGAACCAGCGCTGTACACTGTTGTGTACATACATAGTGTCCCAAACAACCCAGGAACCAGCGCTGTACAATGTTGTGTGCATACATTAGTGCCACCAACAATCCGGGGACCAATGCTGTACAGTGTTGTGTGCATACATTAGTGCCACCAACAACCCGGGGACCAGTGCTGTACAATGTTGTGTGCATACATTAGTGTCACCAACAACTGAGGAACAGTAATGTTCTGCAAAAACCCGGGAACCAGCACAATACATACATACGCATTAAAGTGGCCAGCTAGGAGGGTTCGGGAAGCAGCAGTCAGGTGGCCAACCAGGTACTGACGTATAGTCACAGTGTTAGTGGGTCGCTTTATCCCACGACGAGTCGCATAGCAGCAGGACACAACGAGTCGCACTAGTTCCAGGCTTGTTGCCATTTGTCATGAGCCGTCTAGTCACTCGATAACAATATTACAGTAATTCCCATAATCCAATCAGTGCCTTTTCTTGGGTCAGTCCTGATATGACATTAGATGTTGCCAGGACGTAAAACTCCAACAACAAACAAACCAACCAACCAACCTCTTCTTGGCTATTATATATCCTCATGGCACTTCTCACCTCCCCACCCATCCCACACCCCAAGCACACACTAACTACCAGAACTGGGGAGACACACTGCTCCCAACAGCTGGATACAGAATGGAACAGGCACAGCACAGCACAACAGACGTCTGCGGCAGGACTTTGTACACACCGAACCAGTTGAACTCCCTGTACATGGTGAAGATGCGAATTCCCGCCGCCGGAAGCTGGGCCGCATCCGAATCGTCAACTTCCGGTGAGCCAGACGACATTTCATGCCCCGGGTGAGGAATCACGTGTTGCCGGTCATTGATGGTTCTGGTTTCAAGCCGATTTGGAGTGTGAGTGTGTGTGTGTGTCAGTAAAGGTGAGTGTGTGTGAGTGCGAGAGTGTGAGTGTATGTGAGTGTGTGTGAGTCAGTAAAGGTGAGTGTGTGTGAGTGCGAGAGTGTGAGTGTGTTTGAGTCAGTAAAGGTGAGTGTGTGTGAGTGCGAGAGTGTGAGTGTGTTAGGGTGTGTGTGAATGTGTGTCCGTGTGGGTGTCCGTATGTGTGTCAGTGTATGTGAGTGTGTGTCAGTGTGTGTGTGTCCGTGTGTGTCCGTGTGTGTGTCTGTGTGTGTCAGTGTGTGTCAGTGTGTGTCCGTGTGTGTCAGTATGTGTCCGTGTGGGTGTGGGTGTGTCCGTGTGGGGGTCAGTGGGTGTGTCCGTGTGGGTGTCCGTGTGGGTGTCCGTGTGGGTGTTCGTGTGGGTGTCAGTGTGACTGTGTGTGCATGTATATTAGTGAATGTGAGTATGTGTGAGAGTGTGAGTGAGCGTGTGTGTGTGTGAGTGTGTGTGAATGTATGTGAGTGTGTGTTAGTGATGGTGAGAGTATGTGGGTGTATGTATGTGTGTGAGTGTGTGTGAATGTATCTCAGTGAAGGTGAGTGTGTGTGAGTGTGTGTTACTGTGTGTGAGTATATTTTAGCGTGTGTGAAAGGGTGTGAGTGTGTGTGAATGTATATGAGTGTGTGTTAGTGTGTTAGTGTGTGTTAGTGAGTGTTAGTGTGTGTGAGTGTCTGCGTGTATGAGTGTATGCGAGTGTATCTGAGTGTATAAGTGTGAAAGGGTGTGAGTGTGTGTGAGTGTATGAGTGTGTGTTAGTGTGTGTTAGTGTGTGTTAGTATGCGTTAGTGTGTGTGAGTGTGTGTTAGTGAGTGTTAGTGTGTGTGAGTGTGTGAGTGTACGAGTGTGTGTGAGTGTATAAGTGTGACAGTATGTGACAGTGTGTGTATAAGTGTATGAGTGTGACAGTGTGTGTGAGTGTGTTTAATGCGTATTGGAAGAGGGAGAAGTTTGTGGAAAGGAGGGAGAGAAGTCTGTATGGGGGAGAAGAAGAAGAAGAATTGAAGGTGCGAGTTTGTTTGACACTCACACACACTAAAAAAAAATACATATAAACCACAGCTTCCGTAAGATCCCGCCCGCTGTAAGCCTCCTTCTGCCGGCACGAGACTGCAGGGAGGCCGGCTGGTGAGAGCTCCACTCAGAGGCACCCCCGCAACACTCAGAGGGGCCTGGGCTGGGGGAGGGGCGGGGGGAGGGGCGGAGGAGGGCGGGGGAAGGGCGGGGAGGGATAGGGTGGACGGTGGTGAGGACTGAGAGCCAAGAAGTGATTGAAAACAGTGAAGTGGGTGGGAGAACTGGTTACTTGGTATGGTTGGCGAATTGCACCGGAACTTTATGTTTATGTTTATGTTTATTTAAGGCGCACGCTATTTGAATTAGGGCGCGTCTTATTTATTAATTGTAGCCTGCCGTCGGGTTGTGGCGCTTATGTGATTGTAGTGTGGTGTTAGTGATGGGGTTGCGATTGGGAGGGGGGGGGGGAGTGGGGAGAGATGGGGAAAAGGAAGGAAGCGAGAGGGGGGGGGGGTGAATGGGGAGTGGAGGCAGGGAGGGGGGGGGGGGAGGGGAGGGGGAATACTAACAGTGTCATAATGCATGCACTATCAAATCCCCATACAAAGATACTGCAACTTGGCAACCTCATGTTAAACAGTGCTGCACCAATATGTGAATAGCGCAGCGCTGTGTGAATAGTCAGTGTCAATAACCGAGACCAGGTGACAGCCATCTGAAATCGTTCGCTGAAATTTACGGGGTATGGTTTTTATGGAGTTTGTCAGACTTCATCACACCATTCTGATGCCAGGATGAGGTAGTTTGAGTGCAGGTCTATGTATACATACCATGCGATACGACCATGTTTGTTTCTATGCACTGTGACCAGTTAATCGTTTGAACTCAGGATTACTGCAAACCCTGGTAAGTGTATATTGGTATATATGTACTCAACATGCGATATGACCATGTTTGTTCCTGTTCACTGTGACCCGTTAGTAGTTTGAACACATGATTACCGCAAACCCTGGTAAGTGTATATTGGTCTATATGTACACAACATGCGATATGACCATTTTTGTTCCTATGCACTGTGACCCGTTAGTAGTTTGAACACAGGATTATGGCAAACCCTGGTAAGTGTATGTTGGTCTACATATGCACAACATGCAATATGACCATGTTTGTTCCTGTGCACTGTGACCCGTTAGTAGTTTGAACACAGTATTATCGCAAACCCTGGTAAGTGTATGTTGGTCTACATATACACAACATGCGATATGACCATGTTTGTTCCTGTGCAATGTGACCCGTTAGTAGTTTGAACACAGCATTATCGCAAACCCTGGTAAGTGTATGTTGGTCTACATATACACAACATGCGATATGACCATGTTTGTTCCTGTGCACTGTGACCCATTAGTAGTTTGAACACAGGATTACCGCAAACCATGGTAAGTGTATGTTGGTCTATATATACACAACATGTTTGTTCCTATGCACTCTGACCCATTAGTAGTTTGAGCACAGTATTACCGCAAACCCTGGTATGTGTATGTTGATCTACATTATACACAACATGCGATATGACCGTGTTTGTTTGTACACTCTGCGACTAGTTAGTGTTACACCCCCATCTGTCACTTCTACTCGGTTGTAACGATAACAAAGGGAAGAGTTGTACCTAATGAGTGTTTTACAAACACACCACATCTACTAACAACAATCAAACAAATTACATGGACCTCAGGGACTCCGTCTAGGAAGGCGCGTGTGTGGGGAAGGACATCTAGCAAAATGATTAAAGCGCTGATTTTCACCAATATACGATTTTGAATGTCGGTTAAAAAACAAAACAGTGCATTGACACCG
Organism: Branchipolynoe longqiensis; assembly: GCA_030323885.1. NCBI lineage: Eukaryota > Metazoa > Annelida > Polychaeta > Phyllodocida > Polynoidae > Branchipolynoe > Branchipolynoe longqiensis. The sequence goes on from CM059202.1 coordinate 21,343,573, forward strand.
AATATTCCTAGACGACCATTGCTGGCATTATCCGTATTCACATATTGATGCAGCGCTATTTAACATCTGTTTAGCGAGTATCGTATCTCACTTTGGGGACCCGCGCCGAAGTGAATGACTATCTGGAACTGGTTTACTTTGACATCAGTAATAAATGTAAATCAGATGGTTTTTGATTTTTAGGGAAACAGTCCACCCACATGTGGACAAACAGACAAATGCCTCTGGAAGCCACCAGGCTATCATCCATCCATCTACCTGTGACCTCACAGTGTGAAGCAGCAGGAGGTAAGTTATTCCTGTCCGTTGGAAGGTGGGGACTGTGCCACCTATATGTGTCTAGTCTTACTGACACTAGCAAAGCGCTGTGTAAAATAAATTAGCAAACATTTTAATGTTTTCAACAATTTTAATATAAAATATTTATTTTGTTTAAGTCACACAAACATCTTTTTCTTAAACTCCCTAAGGATCTCATGAGTACAAATGGACCCTACAAACTACTTCAATACTGTCGCCTTGGTTTGCGGAATTTGTAATTGAATGCTATTGTTGTAGTCGGTGTGGTGTGTGACATTAAGGGGCCATCCAAACTTTTCAACATTTTCCTAGTCGAACAAAGTATCCTACTTTTCCAGAACCCCCCTCCTCTCCCCCAAAATAGTACATCCATTAAGCTAATATTCCATATATGTGGTATGCGGTATGCGGCAAAAATCGAAAAGCATGTAAAGGCAGAGTAGTGCTTCCATACGTCCGAATGTGAATGCGATTGCGAATGCGGCAAATGGATCGATCCATGGACCGATCGGTGCAAATGCGAATGCGAATGCGAATACTGCTGCATTTGCCATAGAAAACAATAGTAACTTTGACCTTCCTTCACAAATTTGGAGCAAAAAATCCCCAAAATGACATGGGTATGTTTGTGGGTTTGTTTGTTTGTTTAACGTCCCCCAAGCACAAAAAGTAAACATCGGCTATTGGGGGTTGGCAGATTTCTATGCCGCACATACCGCATTCACATGCTGCATACTGCATACTGTGTGTATGGAATCTTAGCTTAAGCCTATATTATTCCCTATCTGTAAATTACAGAAAATATCTGTCTATGGTACACCTTATCTGTATATTCCCTATCTGTCTATGTTACTCCCTATCTGTGAAATCCCTATCTATATATAACAGACAATATCGGTAAATTACATACATCTGCATATTAGATACGTATTTTTGTTGCTCCCTATGTGTATCCTACAGATACCATCTGTCTATGTTATTAACTATCTGTACCTTACAGACACCATCTGTCTATGTGATTACCTATCTGTACCTTACAGATACCACCTGTCTATGTTATTACCTACCTGCATATTACAGACAACATATATCTATATTATTACAGATCTATTAAATACAGTTTGGTTGCTGGAGCTTTGCGTCCTGGCAACATCTAAGGTAATATCAGGACGGGGTTAATTACAGAGATCTATATATTAGAGACATCTGTTTATGTTATTAGCTATCTGTATATTACAGACATCTCTATATATATACATACATATGTTTGGTATTACATATTTGTATCCTACAAATACCATATGTCCATATTATTACCTATATGTATCTTACAGACACCATCTGTCCATATCATTACCTATTTGTATCCTACAGATACCATCTGTCCATATTATTACCTATCTGTATCCTACAGATACCATCTGTCCATATTATTACCTATTTGTATCCTACAGATACCATCTGTCCATATTATTACCTATTTGTATCCTACAGATACCATTTGTCATATTATTACCTATCTGCATCCTACAAAGATGCAGAGATTCGAGGCCAGTTTGCAGACCACCTCTCCATATACATTGATGGTTCGAAAGACCAAATCCGGGTAGCTGCTGCGGCAGTCTGCCGACGGGAAAAATTTGGTGTACGCTTGCCCGATCAGAGCTCAATTTTCACTGCAGAAGTCCGAGCACTCCTTCTCGCGTTAGAGTGTATCGAGGTATCCAACTACACTATGTTATATACAGTGATTCGTTTTCTTGCCTCCTGGCTGTTGTTGGACTGAAAATGAATCACTCTATTCTAGCAACGGTCATTTATAAAATGAACCAACTGACAATGGATGGGTATGACATCCACCTGTGCTGGGTGCCTGGCCATGCCGGCATACAAGGAAATGAACAAGCTGATCGGGCTGCGAAGAAGGCCCTGAACTGTGATCTTGAACCATGTCTGATCCCTCACTCTGATCTGAAACCACTAATAGCCACCCATATAAAATCCAAATGGCAACATGAGTGGGATGAAAACATTAATAAACTTAAAGAAATGGAACCATCTGTGGGAAAGCCACCACAGACTCATGCGGGAGGTCGGCGGGACCAAGTGGTCCTTAGCCGCTGCCGTATTGGCCACTCGTGGCTTACACATGCTTTTCTGCTCAAGGGGGAACCTCCCCCTGAATGTATTGGGTGTCAGTCCCCGCTGACACTCAAACCCATTTTACTAAGTTGCATGGAATTTTTGGCCCTCCGCCAACAATTCTACACTGCAGACAGTATGCATGACCTTTTTACTAAAGTAAAACAAGAAAACATTTTAGCCTTTTTGAGGGCAGCTGGACTGTACCACCTCATATAGTTTACTAAATAGATTCTATCAATTATTAATCAAACTTTTCTTTTTCTATGGGAATTTGTTTCCCTTGACCACAAATATATGATTGTGAGCTTTCTAATTTAATGAGTGTCTATTGGCACATACTTGATTGTCTGCCCTTACATGTAAAAGCGATGGTTTGAACAAAAAACAAACATTTCTCACCATGAATATGGCCTATGCTGCCGACACGGCGTAAAGCAACCACCATTCAATCAATCAAGCATCCTACAGATACCATCTGTCCTATCTGTATCTTACAGATACCATATTATTATCTATCTGCATCCTACAGATACCATCTGTCCATATTAATACCTATTTGTGTATTACAGATACCATCTGTCCATATTATTACCTATCTATCTGCATCCTACAGATACCATCTGTCCATATTATTATCTATATGTATCCTACAGATACCATCTGTCCATATTATTACATATCTATATGTATCCTACATATACCATCTGTCCATATTAATACCTATTTGTATCCTACAGATACCATCTGTCCATATTATTATCTACCTATATCCTACAGATACTATCTGTCCATATTATTACCTATCTATATGTATCCTACATATACCATCTCTCCATATTATTACCTATCTAGCTGTATCCTACAGATACCATCTGTCCATATTATTACCTATCTGTATCTTACATATACCATCTGTCCATATTATTATCTATCTGCATCCTACAGATACCATCTGTCCATATTAATACCTATTTGTATTTTACAGATACCATCTGTCCATATTAGTATCTATCTGTATCCTACAGATACCATCTGTCCATATTAATACCTATTTGTATATTACAGATACCATCTGTCCATATTATTACCTATCTATATGTATCTTATAGATACCATCTGTCCATATTATTATCTATCTGCATCCTACAGATACCATCTGTCCATATTAATACCTATTTGTATATTACAGATACCATCTGTCCATATTATTATCTATCTGTATCCTACAGATACCATCTGTCCATATTAATACCTATTTGTATATTACAGATACCATCTGTCCATATTATTATCTATCTGTATCCTACAGATACCATCTGTCCATATTATTATCTATCTGTATCCTACAGATACCATCTGTCCATATTATTATCTATCTGTATCCTACAGATACCATCTGTCCATATTATTACCTATCTATCTGTATCCTACAGATTCCATCTGTCCATATTATTATCTATCTGCATCCTACAGATTCCATCTGTCCATAGTATTATCTATCTGTATCCTACAGATACCATATGTCCATAGTATTACCTATCTGTATTCTACATATACCATCTGTCCATATTATTACCTATTTGTATCTTACATATACCATCTGTCTATGTTATTACCTATCTGTATCCTACATAGACCATCTGTCCATAGTATTACCTATTTGTATCTTACAGATACCATCTGTCCATACTATTACCTATCTATCTGTACCCTACAGATACCATCTGTCTATAGTATTACATATATGCATCTTAGAGATACCATGTGTCTATATTATTACCTATCTATAGATTACAGACAACATCTGACTAATATTGATCTAGTTATATGACACTACTGTTACCATATTGCTATGGAACTTTTGGGTTACACAATTTCATTGTGTTCCATGCTGCTAATTGTGTATTAAACAGTTATTGTACACCTTATTCTATATACCTTTTGTGTAAATAACCCTGAATTGAAAAATGGCTTTAAGGCCAGTGCTTCGGCACTGACAAAAGACTTATTCAGCAGAATAAACACATTTAGCGACAACAAAAATCTGCTTATGTTATTACCTATCTGCCCCTTACAGACATATACCAATATTAATACTTACGCTAACTCACTCTGAGTGAAATGGGTTATGTTGCTGGAGCGTGGCAGTGGGCACCCACCAGCCCGGCACAGGTGATCGAGGGGGAGGAGTGTTCTAGGAGTGCTAAATACCTGAACCTGCTGAGGTCATGACTTTGTGTATCCTGTTATGTATCATACCCTCTGACTGTGTGTGTGAGTGTGTGTGTGAGTTGGTGCAGGAGGGTTTGAGTCAGAGGGCGGGTATTAGTGAGTGTGGGCGAGTTATAGGAATTGACATACCTGTGGGTGTGGTTGGATGGGAGGAGGGAAAAATGCTTTTATTTAACAACGCCTCTAGAGCACATCTGACTTTTAACATTGGTTATTGGACGTCAAACATATTGTCATTCTGACATATTTCTTTGGAGGAAACCTGCTATCCCAAATAGGCTACTCCTCTTTCCAATAAGCAGCAAGGGGTGCTTTATATGCACTTTCCCACAGACAGGACATCACATATCACAGCCTTTGATGAAGCAGTCGTGGACCACTGGTTGGAATGGAAAATAGCCCAAACTGCAAATGTGTCCACTGAGTAGGATCGATTGGATGACCCACACCTTCACAGGTGGACACTCTACCGCCTGAGCTACGTCCTGCTCCTCTGGTTGGGAGGGTGCCAGTAGTTGAGTGTACTTGTGGGTTGGTTGTTGGAGTTTTACATCCTGGTAACATCTAAGGTCATAGCGGGATGGGTACCGAGTTGTGACAGTGCGCACTCATGGTGACTTCAGAGTGCTGCCTCACAGACTGCAGGCATTATGACACCATATCCCACCCAGTCACATTATCCTAACACTGAGCTAATCAGTCTTTGTCCTATCCTATTAATGCTGAGCGCCAAGCTAGGAAGTGACAAGTATAGATTTGATATGTCATTGGCTTGACTCAACCGAGAACCGAACTCACGCTAGACCCATGCTGTACCGACTCGCCCACCGCGCCTGGTATCCTGTATTGTATCATACTATCTGATTGTGTGTGGGTGTGAGTGTGGGTGTGAGTGTGGGTGTGAGTGTGAGTGGGTGCAGGAGGGTTTGAGTCAGACACGAGTATCAGTGAGATTGGGCGAGCTAGTTAATAGAATAATTGTATCTGTCTCGCATATATATATATGTACATCATATAGACTGTAACTAGTGTAAGTAGTATACAACTTCATGGTTTTACATAATTATCTAGACAGTATATTATACCATGCAGACAATGGTGTCTATAGCCAAAACACGGACTGCTATTGCCATGATTAAATTAGGCTAGACGAGATATATTATATGCTAGCGGTTCAGCATAGGCCTCCCGCAGGTGATGACGTGGGTTCTACCCTTAGCTGAGGCAAAGGACACTCGTCAGTATATCCCCTCATACAGAAGCTACACTGGCACCCACAAAGTTGTATTTACTCCTTTTGAGGGACTGAGCAGGGTAGTGCATGAGCACCACGCAGGAGCTTCACTGACACCTCCACAGTTTTATTTACTGTTTTTGAGGGACAGTGCAGGGTAGTGCCGGAGCACCACACAGGAGCTATACTGGCACCCACAAAGCTTTGTTTACTCATTTTGAGTGATTGAGCAGTGTAGTGCCAGAGCACCACAGAGGAGCTACACTGGCACCCACAAAGCTTTGTTTACTCATTTTGAGTGATTGAGCAGTGTAGTGCCAGAGCACCACAGAGGAGCTACACTGGCACCCACAAAGCTTTGTTTACTCATTTTGAGTGACTGAGCAGCGTAGTGCCGGAGCACCACACAGGAGCTACACTGGCACCCACAAAGCTTTGTTTGCTCATTTTGAAGGACAGAGCAGGGTAGTGCGGGAGCACCACACAGGAGCTACACTGGCACTCACAACGCTTTATTTACTCATTTTGAGTGATTGAGCAGAGTAGTGCCAGAGCACCACGCAGGAGCTACACAGGCACCCATAAAGCTTTGTTTACTCATTTTGAGGGATGGAGCAGGGTAGTGCAGGAGCACCACACAGGAGCTACACTGGCACTCACAACGTTTTGTTTACTCCTTTCCGGGATGATTCCATTCCATCAAATTGACTTGATGTTCCTTTTTATGCGGCACCAAATAAAAGCCATCGGGATCTACGCTTGTATATTCAATCTACCTAAGTGTCTTGGCTTTTGAAAATATTTCATTGGAGTTTTCACCTTTAAACAAATCTGCGAAGCAGGTAACCGCCGGAATTTGAACCCTGGTCGAGTCAAACCAATGACTTAAAAACGTATACTTGTCACTTCCTAGCCTGGCGCTCAGCATTATTAGGATAGGGCAAGGACTGGTTGGCTTGGTGTCAGGATAATGCGACTGAGTGGGATATCAGGTCATGGTGATGGCAGCCTGGACTCCCAGTAGGGCATCACTATAAAGTTCCCATGAGTGTGCACTGTCACAAGTTGGTACCCGTCCTGATATAACCCTAGATGATGCTAGGACGTGAAATAACAATAAACAAACGACCCGAATTGTGCTTAGACAACTTCCTGGTCCACACATGCGCCGTGAAACATGAGGCCCGAGCCTTCCGGTGGTGAAAGTAACCAGGATGTGCAATGTAAACAAAAGCACGTGGTCGGGCAGGGCAGTCGGAGACAAATATAAACAAAACTTCACCCCCACCCCACATTCCCCCTCACCACACCCCCTTCCTTCCTCCCCACCCCCCACTCCTTCTTAGACCGGCCTCCGAAAACTAACCTTCTCCCACCTCGAGGTCACTTTGCTCAGCTCTCCCGCTAGGTGGCAATGTAGGTGTGGTCAGGCTATGATCAGATCATCAGAAGGTCTTCAGATACAGACAGCCCGCCATTGCTGACTCATATTTGTTGTCCCCACCCCTAAAAGTAAATCCCCCAAACAACACAACACCACTCCACACACGCCCACTGTCGAACCCTTTAGCTCATGAGTGGTGGCGCCACCTAATGGGAAAACCTAGAACCATGTGACTGAGCTTGGGCTTGTGCTGCCACCTGGTCTCATTGCCGAAAACTATCATCAGTCGACCCCCTCCACAAGAGTGTGCATAGGTAATGATGGTTGGTTGGTTGTTGTTTTACGTGCTAGCAACATCTAATGTAATATCAGGACAGTAATGAAGAACTGACTCGTGAAAACTGTCGGACAAGTTACTTATTGTCTGATATCGGACTTAGGCCCAAGTCGAGTCAAACCAATAACTTATCAAATTGATACTTGTCGCTACCTAGCCAAGCACTCAGCATTATTAGGATATGACTAGGACTGGTTAGCTCAGTGTCAGGATAATGTGACTGAGAGGGATATCAGGTCCTTGTGCTAGCCTAGTAGCAGTCTGCTCACCCAGTGGGACATCACTATAAAGTCGTCATGAGTGTGCACTGTATGTAGGTACCCATCCTGATATCACCTTAGATGTTGCCAGGGCATAAAACTCCAACAACCAACCAACCAACCAACCAAGCCGCCGCATGTTACAGACGTGTATTACGTCCTGCGGTTCGCTGTACATGTCACTCCTCCTAGGCCTCCACATGCCTAAGCTCGCCTGCAGGCTTGCCCACTTCACATGCTTAACAAAAATCCACACAAAAAATCACACATTTAAAAGAGCACACCACTTCACACCACTGTGGTTATGCCAGCTCTGGAACACAGGCGTTTGGTAGGGTAGTGGTGAAGTGTGCATCTTTGTCAGGTACCTTCAGGACAGTGTTTACATGAAGAGGCTGCCTTCGAAGCTGAGCTCGGTCTGATAAGATCAGACAGAGCTGACTCCAGTCACTACACAGTGGTTCAGTCTGCACTCTCTAAAGTCGAGGCTACACTCGGATTTACACGCACAGGGTGATTAGTCGCGAAGGCTACACTTGACTCTTTCTATGGAAAGCCAAGGCTCAACTCGCTAATTATACAACCTCTATGTGTAAAGGCAAAGCTACACTCAATGACTATTCAGCCTCCATTTGTAAAGCCAAGGCTACACTAATAGACTATTCAACCTCTCTGTAAAAAGCCAAGGCTACACTCGACGACTATTCAGCCTCTCTGTGTAAAGCCAAGGCTACACTCCATGACTATTCAACCTCTGTGTAAAGCCAAGCCTACACTCCGTGACTATTCAACCTCAGTGTAAAGCCAAGGCTACACTCGACGACTATTCAGCCTCTCTGTGTAAAGCCAAGGCTACACTCCATGACTATTCAACCTCAGTGTAAAGCCAAGGCTACACTCGACGACTATTCAGCCTCTCTGTGTAAAGCCAATGCTACATTCTTTGACTATTCAACCTCTGCATAAAGCCAAGGCTACACTCGACGACTATTCAGCCTCTCTGTGTAAAGCCAAGGCTACACTCCGTGACTATTCAACCTCTGTGTAAAGCCAAGGCTACACTCCATGACTATTCAACCTCTGTGTAAAGCCAGGGCTACACTTAGTGACTATTCAACCTTTGTGTAATGCCAAGGCTACACTCAGCGACTATTCAACCTCTATGTAAATCCAAGGCCACACTTGGTGACTAAAATAATAGGACCAGTGATCTGAAAAGCCGATATGTTGCAACTGGTTGCTGCTGTTATCTTGAAGCTTGTTGAGACAATACTGATTTTACTGTTGACTTTTGTTTATAAAGCCTATAAAGGTGGCTTTGGCAGAAGTCTGGCCTTCAATACCATACTGGTCTGTGTCCCAGGCCTGATATATATTGTATATTGTATATATATATACTTATTTTTGAGTGAGTGGTAGCGACATGAGGCATGTGGTAGAAAGATGGTGACAGTGAGTGGACGTTAATCTTACGCGGACGCTGATTATCGTGAATCCAATGTACTAAAGCGTGCATAAAAACCAAGACTAAGCAGATTTTCCTCATAAACATCCCAGGATACTATATAAACATCCCAGGATACTACAGGATAGACCCGTGAGGAGGAATATAGTAACAACAAAAACAAAACAACCTCAAAGGAGCGTGTCAACCGTTTGATACGGCGGGAAACGGCGAAAACAAGGCTACGGATTGCCAGGATTTGTATCCTCTGATACAACGAATGTACCAGCACTCACAGCTAAGTACCATGGCATACTATCACCCATATACTTTGCTTTACTGTTGATGTGTGTGTGTGTGATTTATAATGTCTAAATAACTCAAAACCACTGTTGAGTTTAGTGGGCTGGTGGATTCCCCTATTATCACCCACCAGTTATCACTCACCAGCATACAAATACTCATAACCAAACTGCTTTATTTTGCTTTACTAGCTTCTACCTAGGATTATATCCTCTGTTGTAAAACAACATATAAGGAGGAATAAAGGAGGAAAATAAATCAACAACAAAATAAAATAACATATAAGGAGGAATAAAGGAGGAAAATAAATCAACAACAAAATAAAATAACATATAAGGAGGAATAAAGGAGGAAAATAAATCAACAACAAAATAAAATCAAAAACAAAAAACACCAACAGTGAGACACAAACGATAACACCATGACAACTGAAGAAAAAAACATGACAAAAGAGGAGATAGTCAGTCTCGTGATAGAGACGGTTAAACTAGAATTGAGACGGGAAAACATGCCCCCAAAAACCAACAACAACAACGGACAAAAAACAAACGAAACAGACAACGGGCGGAACAGCACGGCTAAAAATACAGACCTAAACTGGAACAAGCTCCAGGAGCTCCAAGTAGCATACAACACTCTAAAAATTGAGTGTGCCTGGTACAAAGCTGAATATGAAAAGGTGAAAAGCAAACAAGATAGGGAAAACAACACCCCCAAAAAAACTGAAACCAAAACAACCACCGAGACAAAAATTACTACCGAAACTACCCCAAAAATGAAACCAGAACCTGAGAACAGAAAACTCAGTGTCGTGATACATGGGGTTCCTGAAAAAGAGGATGAAAAAATAGAATCCACAGTCACTGACATACTAAGCGAAGCTGACTGTAATTTTGGTTGGACGGTAGTAACAAAAGCCTACCGTCTAGGAAAAAAACCAAGACAAAAAAAAGAAAAAACACAAGGAACAGACGAACCGGAAAATAAACAGGAAATAGATGGCAACAAAAAGCAGGAGACTGCAGATCCAATCAAATCAGACAGCAAAAAATCGACTGACAGACCCAGAAGCATAAGAATACAACTAGAAAAGGAAGCACACAAAAAGGAGCTCTTCCAAAAAAAGAAAGCACTACAGACGAAAAAAAACTATGAAAAGGTAACGATCAGGCCTGTCAGGACAGAAAACGAAATGCTGAGTGAAAAAACGGTGCAGCAAATGTACACACTCGCGCAGGAAACAAAAAAAAACTAAAAAAATCCAATCGATCAAAATGAAGGGCTGCAACATAGAGATAAATGGGAAAACCTACAAACCCCAAGAATTCGATAACATAGAATTCAAAGAAATAAGCCCTGAAAAAGCAGCTACCAGAGAGCATGAATGGGGAGTGTCCTTCCAGGGACACAACTCTCCTTTCAGCAACCTCTACAAGTGTAAAATAACAGGAAAAGATGGGAAAATATACTCATCTGCTGAACATGGCCAAGTACCATGACAAGTACGACCTAATGAGACTCATTGACAACACGGAAAACCCCTACACAGTGAAGGCGATTGCAAAGAAAGTGTGGAGGACACCAGAATGGTGTAAAACAAACGAGAAAGTCCTAGAGGACATTGTCAGGGCCAAGTTCACGCAAAGCGAAGAATTAAAGCAAAAATTGATGAACGCTCCAGGCAAAGCATTCAGAGAATGCACCAGATGCCCATATTGGGGAACAGGCATTTTCTTAAACAATGCAAATGAAGGGGAAATTGTCAAACAAGGATACAAAAATAAAATGGGAGAAATCCTCAAAAAAATCAAGGAAAGCCTAATAAATGAAGCAAAAAATTAAGATGGGAGACATCCTCCAAAAAGTAAAGGAAGGTCTGTCGAATACCAACGAATAAATAAATATATAAATAAATCAAATATAATAATCAAAATAAATAAACAAACAGCAAAACAAAATTTAAAGCACTAGAAATACTGTATATAACTAAAACCCATTCCAGGGCATGTACCTCCCCTCCACTCGCACAGGTGCAGTCTACGGTAATGTATGAAATTATATAACAAAACAGGGCATATGTACTGTATGCACCAGCCCATAGGCCCATAAAACAATCTAAACAAAGTTAAAAACTCGCGAAATCTAGCAAACGCCAAACCTAAAGGTAAAGAAAGATGGTAGATGAAATTGAATGCAGGCTGGGAAGGGGCACGCACTTTGCCCACCTAAACTGCCAGAGTGCATCCAATAAAATAGACACAATAAAAATGCACCTACAAAATGAAAATCTTGATGTTTTAACACTGTCAGAAACATGGTTCACTGACAGACATCAAGACAACACCCTCAACATAGAAGGATATAGGCTTGTACGTAATGACGGACAGCAAATTAACATAGCAAACCAAACAAAAAAAGGTGGAGGTGTTGCAATCTACTGCAAAACCTAAAAAAATCTAGACACTGAGGCCCTAAAAATAGCAAACAACTCAAATGAACACCTGGAGCTACTATGATGCCTAATAAAAAACGAGAAGCAGGCTAACATAGCCATAGCAAGCCTCTACAGACCACCGTCCAGGGATATTGAAACATTCCTTGAAACTCTAGACAAAGTCTGCATTTGTTAGTTTTCTCACTGTCACAGAAATAAAACAATCATTAGATGAAATGCGTCCCATAAAGAAACTAAAAATACAGAGAAACCAAGACCCGTGGGTAGACAGGGAACTGTTAACGCATATCGCAACAAAACGAAAGCTAAGTGACAAAGTGAAACGTACTAAAGACCCAGAGGATAAAAGGGCCTATAATACTGCCAGAAAGAACTCCCTCAAAGCAGTGAGGACAGCAAAAAGCAAATATATAATAAAACAAGACAAGGACTGGGGAAGCAACGCAAATAAGTTCTGGAAAAATGTAAGCTTACTATTTCCCCAAAATAAGATAGAAGAACGCATAAGCTTCCAGGATAAGGATGGAAATACGCACACAGATAGTGATGCAGCAAACAAACTAAATACACACTTTGCCACGGTAGGACAAAGGTTATCAAAGAAATTCACAAGAATCTGGGAAAACAAGTCAGAAAATATCCAGGATGAAATCCCCACCTGCAAAACTGACCTAAAAGAACTAACACAACTAATAAATGACATAGATGAAAACAAACCAAGTGGAATAGATGGAATCCCCACAAAAATACTAAAAGAGGCACTCCAAACCATCCCAGATACTTAAAAAATTGCAGATACTACAAAATAGGGCCCTGAAAATCTGCCTGAAAGTGGACAAACTACACCCCACTTATGACCTACACAAAAGAACTAAAGTAAAGCTACTAGAAAACAGAAGGATAATCCACCTAAAAACATTAGCATATGGATATAGCCAAGACATTAAGCGTCTAACCCAACCACTAAGGGACACCAGAGCAAGCAAGGCACCACTACTAAGGCAGACCAGAAACCAGATCAAAGCCCATGAAAGGAGCACACTGGAAATGGCCGCCAAGGCATGGAATGCGCAAACGGTGAAAGAAAGACAAATCCCTGACCTAAAAACGTACAAAAAATATTTGTGTAAAATAAAAACTGGGAACCCCAACTGAACTGCACCACAAGGGGGCAGGTGATATGTCACGGCCCACCAACTGGACAGCCCAGGGCAGGATAACCGGAAATATAAAAGCCAGATAACATATCCAACAACAATATAAATCAAATCAAATTCAAACAAACATAACTCAACCACCTATTACGTACAGGCCTATGGACATGTAAATAAAATAGGCTAGTATAGAATTAAGTAGAAAAAAGCGGAAAACTCTTCCCAAGAAAACCCCAAAACACTAACATAGAACCTTAAGAAAACAACTAACATAGTAATAAGAATAGAACAAAAATTCAATGCCAAGAGGGCCCAAAAAAACTAACATAGGCTACTAAATGCACCAACAGATCTATCTGCTACTGAAATGCAGACAATAAAATAACTTATCAGCAGCTACTGCTTGGTAAGACAACACCAACACTACAGCTGGCCAGCATTGAAAACAAGCCTGGATACCCAGGCTTACATGCTATGGACAGTATAAATACAGCCTCAATAAAAAAATAAAAAAAAAAATTTTTTTTAAAGTTTCAACGAGGAAGACACAGCAAGGTGGCGCCACCAGGCAAGGCAGAAGACCTGACCAGTAGATGACTGGAAGAGTGTTAGTTATGATGGAGCAACGAGATAAGATTGCTTGTTTATTGGGGTTTTACTTCCGAGATATGTGATAAATGACACAAATTGCAGCTTTATAACAAACAAAAAATTGAAATACGCGAAATCTGGGAGATGTTTCATTCCTGATGCACTCATAGTTCAAAATTGTCCTATGTACAAAAACGATACAATAATGCAGCCTTCAAGTGTCTGGAAATCCTGGTGCAAGTGTCAACTGACATCAACATCGGAAAAGAGAACCATAGCAAGAAAATGTAACCATCTTAAGGTAAATTGCAATGTAGGCTCAAAATACAATTTCACCGAAATCACATGGCATCCACTTCAAAGTGGTGAACAGTGAAAAATTAGGGTTATACATCTGGATGTATGTACAGTAAAATCTTTCTAACTGATCACCTCCACAGATCGACCACTCCCCTATATCGATTGCTTTATTTGGGTCCCAAACGATTGCTCATACAATACCATTGAAACAAAAAAAAAATCCCGAAACCGACCACATCACTAAATGGACCATTTAAAGTTGGTCCCGTGGTAGGTCGACTTAGAGAGGTTTTACTGTATATGTATATATCCCTCATTTGAAACGTAAGGAAAATATGGGTGGCATCTGTTGAATGCACAATGCTGACTCACGATGGTTGCCACAGATATATAGATATCAATACATACATATCTATATATAGCACAAAGCTTAGCAATCCCATACAACCACTTGTACATGTCCAAATAAGCTGTTGATTTAATTAAGGAATCCCTTCTTGCAAATGATGTACAAATTATGCTCAATCAACGTTGCCTTATCAGGGTCATCTGAACGTTTTCAACATTTTCACGACTGTACAAAGCATAAATGTGGAGCGAGGGCATGTTAGTAACGCATGACTTTTATTGAGAAATACAATGTTGATATAACATGAACCACTACTGCGTTTTGTGATAAAATGTTCACGCATACTATTTGAAGGAGTGGAGGGGAGGGGGGTCTGGAAAAGTAAGACTCTTTGTATAGCTATGAAAATGTCAAAAACTTTAAATGGCCGCTTACATAGAGAGCAAACTCAACCATAGTTTGTGCAGCTGGTGGTGATGGTTTACATGAAGGGACCAGAATGTACCTAGTTACTACTTACTATAGATCACCCGCTCTGGGCTTTTTGTATAAAACCTCAAAACAACATCTGCAATTGTAAGCAAAAACAGTTCCAGCAGTCAAGTAAAGAAGGTACTTATCTCAAGGGGATTGTAAGTTTGCTTTCATATTTGAGAGTTGACCAAATTAAGGATGGTGTGAAAGTGGAGTCCCGGTATTATACAGAGTTTACATTAGGATTGACTCTTCACATTCGTAAAGTAATTATTAAAACTGGTAGAGATAGCTACTTATTGAATTGTGAAAGTGAGATGAGCTTCAAGAGGTTTATATTCCTCTATATATGGATATATACAATATGTGATTCTTGCATAGGATACTCTTCATTTATTAGCATATTTGATCTGAAATAAAACTGGGCTGATTAATTTGAATTAGGGAACAAACTGGAGCCATGCTTTTGTGTGCTTGGATGGGGAGAGGCGTTGGAGTGCACAGCACACAGAACGCATGTCGCAAGCGAACAATGCCAGTGATTAACAGAACTGCAATGGTTGACAAACACAACATCAGCAATAAAACCTGACACATCGCCTCAATGCTACCGCAAGTCATCATTCATTGAACAACGCACATCATTGTTATCGCAAGGTGAAGGAAAGAAAGGAAGAAAGAAAAGCTGTTGAGAAAAATCTCATTTTTGCAAACCCTTGCCATTTTGATCCTGCAAAACCAGAATAGAAAGCTCCTTAAAACCTTGATGGCTTAGAGCAGTGGTAGCTTGGTGCCGGCTGATGTGGTGTGAGTTTCAGGTTGCAGCATGAACAAGGGGGTTGGAATCGAACAGTTAGACAGAATCCGTGGTAAGCTGCTGGGTCTTGGTTGGTTGTTTGCAGCATTAGATTGTGCATGGTTCGCGAATATCCTTGGGATGGGTTTGGTTATTATTGGGGATCACTGCAACCATCATTTACATGTCTGTCTTTTCCAGTTGAATCTTGGAATTGTAAGCAATCATCATATTGCCTTACATTTACAGCAAAGGGAAAACAAATAAATTTAATGAACATTTTGGCCATAGTTATTGACTAAGATGATTGCAATGGTCCAGGATTTTTCTTCTTTATACTTCAGTAAATTGAAGTACAAAGTAATGTCTGCTCTGCACCAGTTATACCAACTGTTCTCTGATTACATCGCGATAAAATAATTTGTCATTAAAATTAATCTACATTAGCAAAATCTGTGATCCATAGATGACATCGATAGCTAAATTTGGATGAGAAAATCTGATGACATGTTGGTATTTGAGGAGCACACACACATTGGACAGTGTTTTGGGGGTAAGGCGAAACTGTCAATAAGCCAAGGAGCCAACCACAACAACCGAACATTACATCACCTGGCGGTTTCTCGTCGGACACCACATCCGGTAAATCGCAAGGTGGCGCAGGTTCTCTCGTTTGATCTTTGTTGCGCTTCGATGGGAAGATGCGCTCGCGGATTTTAGACGATGTCGATGCTCCTGGTTCTGGAGGTGGAGAAAAGAACCTATCTCGGATATTCGAGGTTCTGGAGGTGGTGGGCTTGTAGCCTTGCTCTTCCTCAGGAGGATCTGGTGGTGGTGGTGGTGACATGAACCGGTTTCGGATCTTTGCCATTTTAGCTGGGTCTGGTGATATCACTCGTGATTCAACGCTATCGCTGTCTGGTGTCGCTGGTGGAGCGGGAGCAAATTTGTTCCGGATCCTTGCAATCTTGGCAGGATCTGGTGATTTAACTCTGTT
Organism: Branchipolynoe longqiensis; assembly: GCA_030323885.1. Taxonomy (NCBI): domain Eukaryota; kingdom Metazoa; phylum Annelida; class Polychaeta; order Phyllodocida; family Polynoidae; genus Branchipolynoe; species Branchipolynoe longqiensis. The sequence goes on from CM059202.1 coordinate 21,360,328, forward strand.
TGATGCTGCACTATCACTGCTATCTGGCGTTATTGAACCAAACCGATCCCTGATTTTAGGAGAGGTCTTACAGGAACCTGGAGGTGGGGAGATGACGCGGACCCGAGACCGAGATTTGCTGCACCACTCTTCTTGAGGGGGTGGTGACATGAAGTGATCTCTCAAGTTTGACACACTTGAGTCACGTGATGACAAACTGCTCTTGCTCGAGGACATGGAGTCAGTCGACTGGTTCATGAATCTGTCACGAAGACTGGAGAAGCTTACTCCAACCTCGTCGGGTGGTGGTGATGCTATGCTACTTTTTCTGTCTCCTGGTTTGTTTCCAATTTCTTGACCTCCCCAAGAGACTGGTCTCCTTCCTTGTGCCCCAAACCCTGGTTCAGGCTTGGAGTCGCTCTGCCGAGGAAGCACGGCAGTTCTTGCATCACCACTTTTGAAATTCTTTTCAAAAACTGAAAATGGCTTGTGTGTCTTGCTTCGGTTACTAGCTGCCACCATTCCCTCATATATCACCGCAGACTGTGGTCTGTCCTTTTTGAATATCGATCTATCGTCCATGCCTCCAAGCATATCAGACACTTCAGATGAACTGAATCGATCCTTGCGGATGAACTCAGGTGATTCAGTTATCGGTCGAGATTTAAGCGCTTTCAATGCTCCTTTTGCATCTTTCTTCCCACCGCGCCCAACACACAACAAGGGCAGGTCATCATCAGAATCAGAGTCAGCCACACTGGCATCATCTGCTTGATTATCACTCGCATGCGTAGAAGTGTGATATTTATGGTCATCTTTGGGCGATGACCTTACCTTACCTGGTTGGAAAGTAGCGGTGGGCTGACACAACTTGTTAGTTCTGTCCCTGCCACCAGGAGGTGCTTCTAGTCTGAATGGTTTCGCTGGCTGAGCAGGTCTCGATGGTCTATTTGTTGTGGTAGCTTCCGGTTTGGCAGATCCCTTCGGTGCCGAAAAGACTTCTTTCTTCATGGACTTAAATTTTGATGAAGGCGCCTCCATCTTGCAAGACTTCATTGATGCCGAAGGCGCTTCCTTTTTGGCAGAACTCATCGGTTTCAATGGTGCTTCCTTCGTAATTGACTTCGTTGCTACGTCTTTCTTCGTGGACTTTGGTGAGAGAGGGCCCTTGATGGTTGCGATGCCCAGCCGCCTAACCTGGCTCGTTGGGCTTTTCGGAGATCCGGGGTTTGCATTCTTGAGCCTTATTGTTGGACTTAGGGGAGGCTCATGAACAGGTTCACCTGATGTTGCATATTCCCTACTTACTGAAGTTGTCTTCTCCGTCTTGGCTGCCACTCTCCCCACACTCTCAGCTGGAACATTGTTCTGGCTATGGTGCGGGTTTGCTACAGTATTTCCAGAAGACACACTCGCGATCTCCGCATGCACATTGCTTACTGTACTTGCTTCAGTCTTTTCTGAACAAGCTTTGGGAGCAGATACCCTTGCTTCCTGTGTTTGCGGTGTCTCGGTTGGATAGCTTTCAGCCTTTGTTGATTCAGTCGCTACCTCAGTCTGCGCACCTTTGACTATACTTGATTCAATTTCTGCTTTAGGTTTCACAACAAAGACCTCATCATTTTGTGTATCTTTGCTTCGACTTGATTTACTTTCTGCTTGAGGTTTGTCAGGAAAGACTCCCACTACCACTGTTTGCTGATTGCCAGATGGACATTCTTCATCCTTTGTTGACTTACTCACCACCTCATTTTGCACAGTGCTCCTTGGTTCATTCTCTTCTACCACACCATCACTGACTGTCTGCTTCACTGGATGAACAAAGGAATCATTTGTGCCAGCACCTGCTTGTTCAGTGGAAACCTTTTCACTCGTCTCAGGTATATCATCACTCAGCTCATACCTCGGCTTCACCACAATGGCTACAGTCTCAGTGGATGATGAGGGGGCTGGAGTATAATCAACGTAAACGAGGGTAGTAGTGGTAGTCTCTTCAATGTTACTTCCAACTCTTTGAGTAGCGGATGGAGAAGCTGGCGTTGAAGTGGATAGAGCAGGAGTTGTAATAGCATCTGGAGGTAGGAGGGATGGAGACTGAGGAGCAGATGAAGAAGCTGATGAAGGAGCAGATGGAGCGACACATACAAGGGCAGACGGAGCAGCGGTGGCAGCAGCAGATGGCGAAGGCAAATTCTCCATAATTTTGACAGCATTTGTACTGATCGGTTTGCGTATGGGTCCAGGCGTAATGGTCTTGGCGCTGATTGTGGCAACCAGATCCCTCACAACGGCGACCGTATCAGGCAACTGCTCGCCTGGATTGAGCCATGGGTCATGGACACGTGTTTCCTTTTGCACATCTGGTAAATCAGCGACAACATCTGGTTTTGCATACTGCAGTGGACTGATCGTAATTGGCAGATTTGGCAATTTCTGCTCAGCAACGAGTAGCCGGGCAGTGCTCCGTTGCTTTGGGCATGGTGGAAAATACTCAACAGTTTGAAATGAAGGTGCTGCATTCGAAGCCAGAGGAAATGACTCAACCTCTATTGGTTCCTCATTTATACGCCTGGCTGACACCCCACCGGTAGCAATTGTGGTGGCACTGACAACACTCACAGGGTGTGTCTGTAACCGATGTGAGCCTGGAGAAACCTGCTGCGGTGACTCTGGTCTCACAAAGGTGCCGAGAGATTGAAGGTTCACAGCCCTCTTGATGACGGGTTTACCAAAAATGGATACACCTGGAAGTGTCAGAAGAGAAAGCATGAAGATGTTACACAGTGTTGCTTCACATCTTACTTACACAGGAATGGGTTCTTATAAATATAAATAAATAAAAAACATGGCATGCTTATAGTTGATACTGCTCTTGTTGACCTGGAATCAAACAAGTCGTGCTGTGATGAACCTAGATGGAGAGAGTTAAGACTGTAACAGAGACCGCATTGTACACACAGCGCACTCAGAGCTCGGACAAAAAACAAGGAGGCATCTCATCTCATTGAAAGCTTTCTGCATCAACTCAGATATATCACATAAATCAGCAAAAGGTCAACATGTACAGGTCAGGTCAAGTATGGTCATGTGGTTCAAGTAAAATCATGTGGTAAACAAGTAAAATCACGTGTCATTAACAAAATCATGTGGCATAATCAAAGTTACGTGGTTTGATCTAAAAAATCTCCCACAAGCAGCATGGGGCTATACTTTGAGCAAATGGCGAACAATTGATGAACGCATGTTAAACAAACATGAACCAGCAACATATGAGTCATAGTTAAGCTGGAAATCAATGCAAGTGACAGTGGACTTTTTCATTTTGCTGTTGTTGTTGCTAGAACATATTTGTTTATTGAATAAGATTCTTTTGGTAGCACAAAAATCAACGCAAGTGGCAGTGGACTTTTTCATTTTGCTATCATTGTTATTAAAACATATTTATTCATCAAATAAGATTATCTTTCGATAGCACCAAAATATTGGTTTGCCAGGCATGTAAAAGTGTGGATTTTCCCACAAATTAGGTGTAATAAGTTAAATATATATTGCATTAGGTTGAAATATGTGAGACAATAAAATGGAGTCCGGTGGTGATGGCATGGCTTAACAGTGGTTATATAATCATACTAAGGCAGCAACCTATAGGATTTCATGGCAACGATTGCTTCCAGTAATGTGCTGGGAAAACAACGGAACCAAAATTTTGGTTTGCATAAGTTGTTTGTTCCCATCACCTGTTTCACGGAATCCACAGAGATTTCATTACTGATGGTATTACCACAGAAATGTTCCCTCCATGCACCAGGAAGAGTGTAAATGGAGCGGGAACACGTATTAATGTTTATTGTAACTAACTGTATGACAACTACTTGTTACCACGGGACCGCTGGGTAAGCACACCCAGCCATTCTGCATACATTATGGACACCACCTGCACTGGGGTTGAGTGACAGGTGCCCCTCTTGGGCGGCGCCCCTCCCAGGCTGCAGAGGTTGTCTGAGTAACTGAGACGGACAAATCAGTTATTCTTCATAGTGATTTAAGGATATTCACACAAGTATATTCCCCAATAATTTTTAAAAAGGTTTGTTTTATTTAATGACTCCTCTAGAGCACATTGATTTTTATCAGTGGCTATTGGACCTCAAATATATGGTCATTCCGACATATTTCTTTGGAGGAAACCCGCTGCCGCCACATAGGCTACTCTTTCCGATAAGCAGCAAGGGGTGTTTTATATGCACTTTTCCACAGACAGGACAGCACATACCACAGCCTTTGATGAACCAGCTGTGGACCACTGGTTGGAATGGAAAATAGCCCAAACTGCAAATGTCCCACTGAGCAGGATCGATCGGATGACCCACCCCTTCACATGTGGACACTCTACTGCCTGAGCTATGTCACGCTCCCCCAAATAATAATAATAATAACAGGTATCGGTAGATACATCACTTATTTCAATATCAGTGAAGGTAGAGTGGAAGATAACGATCCTTGTTATAGGACGGGTACATAATGTTCAATATTTGTTTATGCTATTTTCCAATCTGTCAGCTGATGTTTTGTGAAAATTGCATAGTCTGATGGTTTTGAGTTTCTACCATATGTTTTAGATAGATATATTAAGTTGATGATTACAATCTATTTAAATTTAGTTTGAATTAACTTGTATCTTAAAGACTTAACTTTTGAGATATTTCAACTGAAAGCAGGCCAGATTAATTCAAACATGTACGTTAAAATACTGGCTGACACTAGTGACAGAGGCTTCAGCAGTGACAGATTTATTACTATTAAAATCCTTCTATGCAGTAACAAATGTTTATTGACTACACCAATATTTAAAGCAGCAGAGTCCGATGAAGCATCAACAATTTCTAAACCAAAATAATTATCTAGATTTGATACAACATATCTAACTTAGACACTGATGTACTTAGTAACCATTCATTTATGTATAGAAGGGAATACTGGGTAAATTTAATAGAACCTGTTACTGACAAAGCCGATGGTGTCAGAGTTCTGATATGACATGTTTGCACTTCATGTATCTCAAAAGTTAGCCATTTAAAATAAATAAAAATTACTTCAAATAAAGGCAAAGTAGATCATAATGATCAGTCTAATATATTTATCTCAGAAACATGACAGAAACTGAAAACCATTGGACTACGAAAAGTTCTTTAAGTTTGATATGTAAGATGAAATCTACCTAAGTGTTCAGGTTTAAAAAGGGCTATGCATGCTTTAATCAGATTGTGTAGCTTTAAAGCCCTCATGGATTAGGGACAAGTTGGAATGACGGAAACTAAGCATCTCAATAAGTCTTTAGCGTCTCTACTAACAATCACTGGACAGAGGAGGCAGTTATCGCTGCGCCATCTATACCAAGAACTGCACCTTATAGTAGCACATTTCCAAAATATCATAAAGCAATAGCTATAAAGTAAATAGTTTACCCCAAACATGACGATGTATGTGTAAGAACCCTTCCTTTGCCCCATCCATCTTGCCTTTTATAGTGGGTTATACATATCCCCAGGGGCATACATATCTGCTATGAGTGCTATTATTAGTATTATCATTGGAGATGTTGCAGGAAATGACATGTGTGTATTTATTTAATGTCGGGACAACATCAAACAATCCTATTAATATGTGGACATATCGCTACTATGGTAAGTGTATGAACTGTAGAATCCACACCTGCACCTCAAACCAAGAACTGGCCCATTCAAATCCAGAACAACTGTTAATGGTGGGTTGGGTGTTGAAGTTTTACATCCTGGCAACATCAAAGGTCATATCAGGACGGGTATCGACATGTGACAATGCACACTCATGAAGGTGACCTTATAGTGTGTCCCCACTGGGCATTCAGGCTGCCAGCACCATGACCTGATATCCCACTCAGTCACATTATCCTTGACACTGAGCTAACCAGTCCTTGCCCTATCCTATTAATGCTGAGTGCCAGTGGGTGGCGTGAGGGGGCCCCCACCAAATACCCCGACAGTTGAGGGGGGGGGGGCACTCCACCAATGTGCTATGGAGGAATACATATATAATGCTTCCCTTGCATTTATACTTGTATAATGCGTTATACCCCAGATATTAAAAAATTGGTTTTAAAATGCTGTTCCTGGAAGCATATTACAAAGTACACCTTACTGTGGGGGTGAAACTAAATTCCCAGGTGCATGAGCAGCTGGCATTATGGGATGGATGGTGGGAGCACCAGGTGCTGCACCCTACCCAGGACCTGGTGTTCAAAACAGCTGACTCAAGCACAATCAGCACCACTGACACCGGGCACGGCGGCCGAATCGGTTAAGCGCAGGCCTCGCGTACGAGAGATCGGGAGTTTGGTTCCCAGTTGAGTCAAACCAATGACTTATAGAATTTATACTTGTCGCTTCCTAGCCTGGTGCTCGGCATTAATAGGATAGGGCAAGGACTGGTTAGCATCAGGATAATGTGACTCAGTGGGATATTGGGTTGTTGTGTTGGAGGCTTGGTCTCCCAGTCGGGCCGCACTATAAAGTAGCCATGAGTGTGCACTGTTGCATGTCAGTGCAAACAAACAAACACATTCATCACTTCGTAAGGCGAGACTTTGTCTCAGCTGGAGCCGACCACATTTACACACGCTTTAATATTAAACAGGCCTGGTTCCCGCCAGTGCCTTACTGTTGCTTACAGGTAACCCTGAGTTACATAAAACAACAACCCGCCTTCATCCTGCAGAAGGGTGCTAGGTCATTCTCAGAAGGTGTGTGCCACTTTTATGACATGGAAACAAAAAGTGAAAACATTTCAAATAATTAATAGCAGAAAACATTCAAAATAATAGCAGAATCGATATTCATATGAAGGTTTATATTTTGACATTTTTCTTTTTTCACCTTTTGATTTTGATCTTATATAAATTGAGAAAGCCGTTAAAATTAACCTGTAACATCCATCCATAAAATTATTTTAAAAGACATCCATAACATTATTTCAACACATGCAACAAATTCAACCAAAATGGTATTGATTACAGTTAAACAAAAAAGATTGTCTCTTACAGAAAGAAAATTGAAAAAAACTGCTCGGGTAGTTAGATGTGTGGTGGCGATATCCAAGTTTTCATATTTTAACTTTAGCACAAAATCATATAAGCATATTTTGGATACATCTTGTGGGATGGATTATACACAAGTAGTATCACTAGCGTAATTAATACACAGCATCAACAATAACTATTTGACTTACTATCCCCCCTGCCCCCCCCCCCCCCCAAAAAGGCAAAATCATTAAAACTGTAACATGGAAACAAAATATGTGGTACACAGTTTCTGAGAATGACCCTGCAAGTGCTACGCAAGTCAGGCAGTCGACTCGAACGTCCATCGATTCATCATTCAACGCGCCTGCCTCATTGTCGATGAGTGCGCTAACCTCTTCAATCACCAGAATGTCTGCAGTGGTCAGGGCACTAATTGATTCAGGTGGCCCCAGTCAAAGCATGGACTTACTAAATGTGTACTTGCCGCTACCTTGGCAGTACTGGGATAGGACAAGAACTGGTTGGTTCACTCAGTATCGGTATAATGTGACTGAGTGGGATCATGATGCCAGCAGGATGCCATTCCATTGGGGGGCAGCACTATAAAGCCACCATGAGCGCACACTGTAAAAACCGGAAGCGATGGCCGAATCGGTAGAGCACAGGCTTCCTGTGCAGGAGGTCGGGAGTTTGGTTCCCAGCCGAGTCAAACCAATGACCTCTAAAATTGACACTTGTCGCTACCTAGCCTGGCGCTCGGCATTAATAGGATAGGCCAAGGACTGGTTAGCAGGATAACGTGACTGTGTGGGAAATCAGTCATTGTCGTGGTGGCCTGGTCTCCCAGTGGGACAGTACTCTAAAGTTGCCATGGGTGCACACTGTCACAAGTGGGTACCTAGATAAAAGATTCATCCAATACTTGTAGTACACGGCTGAAGGACAACATAGTGTAAATACGGGCGAAAATAGGTTTAGTATGGAACATGAACTAGAAACTGTGGCTCCAGTGTCAAATGGCTACGCATATAGGCACAGAGTTGGTGAAATGGGCAAGAATGCAAAAAGACAAGATGGCGGCGCCAGAATGCTGTCGATTTCACTTTTAAATCATATTAAACTAGATATTTTATAATATTTTTCAACTCAAAGGTAGCGAGTAAATATGAAGACACCTACAAAGAATAAATGTTGCTTCTTAGATTGTGAATTTAGGCTCTCATTTCATTAACCCGCTTTTTCGACCGTTTTTATATAGGGCTGGTATTCACCCGAGTACTGCGAGTACCGGGTGAATCCTTTATCTACTCGGTACCCATCCTGACATGACCTTAGATGTTGCCAGGACGTAAAACTCCAAGAAACAAACAAGCAAGCACACTGTTAAACGCCAGTAGTTGGCTGGCTGAATTATCGGAGTCCTTTGAACAGCAACATACAAACATTCAAATAAAGTAGCGCACGGAGGAAAGGAGATACATGAGGCGGTTAGTAGGACCTTAGATGTTACTAGGACGTAAGTCCCCTTCAGGACTACGGTGTACAGACACCCCACCCCGCCAGTAATCAGTGCACCACTTAACCCCCACCCTCACCCCTCAGCCAGCTACCCCCTCAACCCCCCCCCGACACCCCCCGACACCCCCACGTACAGCTACCCCCCCCCCCCCGCGAGAGCGGAGAACGCATGCCGTGCAACAAGCCATAGTGGACAGGCCGATACAGCGGACAGGACGATATAACGGACACCAGGAGGTAATGGACAATATGATCTGGAATATACTGGGCAACTTGATATAGAGGACAACAGGATGTAGTGGACAATACCATACACTGGATAACCTGATATAGAGGACAACAGGATGTAGTGGACACTACCATACACTGGGCAACCTGATATAGAGGACAACAGGATGTAGTGGGCAATACGATATACTGGACAACCTGATATAGTGGACAATATCATATACTGGACAACCTGATATAGCAGACAACAGGATGTAGTGGACAATACCATATACTGGACAACCTGATATAGCAGACAACAGGATGTAGTGGGCAATAGCATATCCTGGACAACCTGATACAGCGGACAACAGGATGTAGTGGACAATACCATATACTGGACAACCTTATATAGAGGACAACAGGATGTAGTGGACAATACCATACACTGGACAACCTTATATAGCGGACAACAGAACGTAGTGGACAATACGATATACTGGACAACCTGATATAGCAGACAACAGGATGTAGTGGACAATATCATATCCTGGAAAACCTGATACAGCGGACAACAGGACGTAGTGGACAATGCCATATACTGGACAACCTTATATAGAGGACAACAGGATGTAGTGGACAATACCATACACTGGACAACCTTATATAGCGGACAACAGAACGTAGTGGACAATACGATATACTGGACAACATGATATAGCGGACAACAGGACGTAGTGGATAATGTGACTGAGTGAGATATCAGGTCACGTTGCTGGTGGCCTGGTCTCCCAGTGGGGCAGCACTAAAAAAGTCGCCATGAGTGCGCACTGTCACAAGTCTGTAGGTACCCGTCCTGATATGACCTTAGATGTTGCCAGGATGTAAAATTCCAACAACCAACCATAGATATGTAGAATCAAATCTAGATCAGTGTTTTGGTTTTGACAAAAGTTGACGCATTCATACCTTGATACCTTAATAACAAATATACGGAATTTGATTGGCTCATTGCCGCTTGTTATTCTGGTCCTACTTCATCCGACTGTGGATATTTTAACAAGGTCTCACTGTACTTGCTGCAAAAGAAACTCGACGCCATGGCGGCGAGCACTGCCCCGCTGGGTAATAATTCAAACGCGGAATTCTATAAATAAACACGCCAGCCGACAGGTGAGTCACGCACTGCGCGCTACTCGAGCAGCCTGGCGGAAACACACTGGGGGCTCGGTGGTCGAGCGGTGGACAACGGTGGTCGAGCGCTAGGCAGTGCAGTTTGAGTGGAAGAGGCCAGCTGTGTGTTCAGCTTACTAACAATTAGCAGTCCTCTCCCGCTTAACCACTCGCTTTGAATTGGTTGGATTTGGTTTGGGTTGCTTTGGTTTATTAGGGGGTGGGGTTTTATGTTCTAGCAATATATAAGGTCGCCTTCGGATTAGTGCCTACCAACTTGTCGCAGTGTGCCCACTTGTTAGGGGTTTATATTGCCGCTTAATATTGTGGCTTTATATTGTGGCTTTATATTGTGGCTTATGGTGTGGCCTTATATTGTGGCTTTATATTGCGGCTTTATATTACGGTTTTATATTGAAGCTTTATGTTATGGCTTTACATTGCAGCTTTGTTGTGGCTTTATATTGAGGCTTTATATTACGATTTTATATTGAAGCTTTATGTTGTGGCTTTATGTTGTGCCCTTATATTGCGGCTATATATTGCAGCTTTATATTGTGGCTTTATATTACGGTTTTATATTGAAGGTTCATGTTGTGGCTTTACATTGCGGCTTTGTTGTGGCTTTATATTGCGGCTTTATATTACGGTTTTATATTGAAGCTTTATGTTGTGGCTTTATGTTGTGCCCTTATATTGCGGCTTTATATTGCGGCTTTATATTGCGGCTTTATATTGCAGCTTTATATTACGGTTTTATATTGAAGCTTCATGTTGCGGCTTTACATTGCGGCTTTATGTTGTGGCCTTATATTGCGGCTTTATGTTGCGGCTTTATATTTTTGGCTTTATGTTGCGGCTTTATATTTTTGGCTTTATGCTGCGGCTTTATATTATTGCTTTATGTTGAGGCTTTATATTGCGGCTTTATGTTGTGGCCTTATATTGCACCTTTATGTTGCGGCTTTATATTATGGCTTCATGTTGCGGCTTTATAGTATTGCTTTATATTGCGGGTTTATGTTGTGGCCTTATATTGCGGCTTTATGTTGTGGCTTTATATCATGGCTTAATGTTGAGGCTTCATATTATTGCTTTATGTTGCGGCTTTATGTTGTGGCCTTATATTGTGTCTTTATATTGTGGCCTTATATTGCGGCTTTATATTGCGACTATATATTACAGCTTTATATTGTCGCTATATATTACGGTTTTACATTGAAGCTTTATGTTGCAGCTTTACATTGTGACTTTATGTTGCGGCTTTATATTGTGGTTTATATTGTGGCTTCATATGGCAGCTTTATATGGCGGCTTTATATTGTGGCTTTATATTATTGCTTATGTTGCTGCTTTATATTGTGGTTTTATATTGTAACTTTATATTCCGACTTTATGTTACAACTTTATATTGCAGCCCTCCTGGGATATCGCACCCAATATCCCACTCAGTCACATTATTATTCGGACACTAGGCAAACCAGTATCTATCCCGTTCTTACTAACAGTAACAATGAGGACTAGGTGGAAATAAATATATATATTTTGTCAAGTCTTTGGTTTGATTAGACAAGCATTATGTTTTGGGTGTAAGACAAACAACAGTGGTTTGGTTGAGTGTTTTTTGGTCTTTCCTTAGTTTTGTCCTTTTTTCTTGCAGGTAGGTTGAGGTTGGTGGTAGTTGGTTGGTTGGTTGGGACAGAGAATGCGATCATCAGCTATGGCAATGTTGTCGGAGAGGCAGGGTTGCCAACATTGGAAAAAGAAAAACTGGAAGATCTCAAGGGATTTTATATGGGGGGCGGGGGGGTCTGGGGATACTACCCAAGAAAAATTTTAAAATCTTAGATGCTCTGTGATGCATATTGGACACACTAATCTGTCAGATTTATATAATTTTGGGAATTGAAAAACCCGAAGATTGGCATCAGGTGTTGATGGGGACATAAAATATTGCACACCTTGTGGCGAAACCGTAAGGGTTGGCAATCCTGGCGTGGATGTGGCGGAAGATGAGTGTGTGTGCGTCGGGGGTGGGGTGTTGTTAGTATAGCACATATGCAGTCTATTTGCTTTCACCTCCAATTTAATTTGTTTGTTGGGATTGTACCACTCTAGCAACATTTAAGATCATATCAGGACAGGTACCGACAGTGCACACTCACAGTGACTTTATAGTGCTGCCCCACTGGGAGATCAGCCCGTTGGCACAATGACCCGATATCCTACTCAGTCCTGATACTGAGCTAACCAGTCCTTGCCTTATGCTGATGATGCCGAGTGCCTGGCTAGCAAGCGACAAGTATGAATTTTTAAGTCATTGGTGTGACTCAGCCAGGATTCGAATTCTATGATCTACCAAGACGGGAGATGGACGCTCAACCCATTCAGCCATCCCGTCTAGTCGCATAGGAGGCTGACAGTGGCAGCTGGCAAAAGTAGGTGGCGCCCCCTGGTGTGAACAATGGGGTAATCTGTCCTGGGGTTTGTTCGTGAGTGTGTGTTTGGGGATATCTGTGTGAAGGCAAAGTTTGTTTGCGCTTCTAGGGCACATTGATTTTTATCATCGACTATTGGACATCAAACATATGCTCATTCTGACATATTTCTTTGGAGGAAACCCACTGCCACCACATAGGCTGCTCTTTCCGATAAGCAACAAGGGGTCTTTTATATGCACTTTCCCACAGACAGGACAGCACATACCACAACCTTTGATGAACCAGTTGTTGACCACTGATTGGAACGGAAAATAAAACCCAAACTGCAAATGGATCCAGTGAGCAGGATCGATCCCATGACCACACCTTCACAGGTGGACACTCTACCACCTGAGCTAAGTCCCGCTCCCCATGTGTGTGAATGAGGAGAGAGGAAGAAGCCTTAAACCCCAGTCACACATCACCGGATTGGGGGAAACGGACAGAAACCGAACAAAGTCCGTTTTGTGCCTGTACAAGTTTTGAACATGCACAGAACTAGGAACGGATGCCACCAGACTGACGTGTACGGTTCTTGTCCGTTTTGAGTTTGTTTCGTCCGTTGGCTATCTGTTCATGTCCGTTTCATGTCTGTTTTATATCCGTTTCATGTCGGTTCGTCCAGCGGCCTTTGATCGCAACATTTTGACACATTTTAATACATGTTGATACCTATGACATCCGGACTAGACAATTCTGTCCATTGCTCAATCCGGTGATGTGTGACTGGGGCTTTTGTCATATGGAGCTGTGGTAAAAAAACTAGGCCATGCCATTCTATACACTCCTCCCCTGCCGGGTATATAATGACAATCGGTTGCAAACCCCTTTTCATCAATTGAAGAGGGACCGGGCGCGGTGGCCGAATCGGTAGAGCGAAGGCAGCACGGGAGATCGGGGGTTCGATTCCCGGTCGAGTCAAACCAATGACTTACTAAATTTATGCTTGTAGCTACCTAGCCTGGCGCTCGGCATGAATAGGATAGGGCAAGGACTGGTTACCTCAGTGTCAGAATAATATGACTGAGTGGGATATCGGGTCTTGGTGATGGCGGCCTGATTTCCCTTCATGGCGAATCGGTGGTAAGTCGGGGTGGCCCCGTGTGTTGCAAGGTGCTGGGTTCAAATCCTGTCAGACAGGAGACGGGCCACTGATGCATGCCTCCGACTTCCCGGATGGGGTTACACCGCATCCGTCACCAGGGGTCGCCCTAGTCATTCATTACCTCAAGGTATAGAACGCCCTGCCACTCAACCATGCTATATAGCCATGCTATATTATATACTATAGGTTTTATATCGGTAATGCTATGCATTCTCTGCTCTTTCAAATTGGAACTAGTATCATATGAAGGAATCAGACTAAATAGCAAATGCTGCTATAACCAAGGACATACTTGATAATGAAATGAACAACATTTATTGTATGTACGTGTCAGCATACGGAATAGTCTAGCTAGAGGCAGCATGATTTAAAATGGGATGGGTTTCAAATGACACCACCCATCCAGACTAACGATGATATAATGCCATCCTCCATCATGTGTAGTGGGGGTGAAGAAAATGGGAAATATTGCGCCTAGAGCAGGAATCGAACCCACATGTCTTGCATTCCCAACGAGTCTGCTAATCATTACACCACCTAGGCTCCATGATGTTACCACCCTACCCATGCCTACCTAGCTGTACATGTGGCTCCTTGCCTGAGGTCAGTGCAGACTACTAGACTTGTCCCCCTGGAATTGTAAGTGTTTTAAATGGCCATTTAATGCTTACAGTTACAATACAGGGTAGATTCAATAACCGTAGCTTGTACAGGATCCTGGTCATGGGACAAGTGTCATGGGGATGATGTAAATTGGAAATATTGCACCTAGAGTGGAAATCGAACCCACATCTCTTGCATTCCCAACCAGTCTGCTAACCATTACGCCACCTAGGATCCATGATGTCTCCACCCTACCCATGGCTACTTGACTATGTGGTTCCTTGCCTGAGATAGTTGGTCATTTAATGCTTACAATTACAATACAGGGTAGGTTGAATTACCATTGCTTGTACAGGATCCTGGCCACGGCAACAGTGTCATGGGGGGATGACGTAAATGGGAAATATTGCACCTAGAGCAGGAATCGAACCCACATGGGCCATTACACCACCTAAGCCGTGTTTACACGGGGAATTGTGAAACGATCTAGACAAAGCGATTTATATGAAGCGTTTTAGAGGCGCGTTTACACGGACAGAGTTTGAAAGTGTTTTGGCGCCGGGAACCAGCAGCCTTAGGTCCGCCTGTAGCCGGCAAGCACTGCTATTTGTTTAGTTTACACAAGTCGATTCCGCAGATGTAGCTGCTACGTTAATATCGCTTGGAATTTAAGGTTAATTTAATTAAATTTCATTATTTGAGTATGTAATTCTGTTAAATATGATCGCATTCACTAGATTTCGGCCTAATCGGGCCCTAACACTGCCAGGCACCAGCGATTAGTTACAGCTGCATCTGTAGCCGGCGAGCACCACTATTTTACACTATTGCCACCCGGGAACCAGCTGAATCGCTTCATCTATACTACCTCGCGAGGTGGTATAGTTGTACCGTTTCATATGAATCGATTCAGCCCTAAAACGCCACAGCATCGCGTCTACACGGCAAATGTGAGTCGATCTAGGCAAGGCGTTTCATATGAGGCGTTTTAAATCGCCCATGTAAACAGGGCTCTAGACTCCCTGATGTCACAACCCTAGCCGTGCCTATGTGTTATATTGGTAATGTAATCTGATGCGTTATCTGCTCTTTCACATTGGTACTCGTGTTGTATGGCATCGCACTCCATGGTGCTATAACCAAGGACATATGGGGTAACGAAATGAACAACATTTATTTACATACGTGCCGGCATGCGGAATAGTCCAGCTAGAGGAAGTGTGATTTCAAATAGGACGGGTTTCAAATCACCCCACCCACTCAGACTCTATTGTGCCCTTATGTGACTGCACAATGATGCACTCTCATAATGTCTCATAATAATAGCAGAGCATTGTTTACGTTGGTGAAAACAATGGTTTCTGACTGAAGTAAAGCATGCTATATCGTAATCAGGTATCATTATAGAACAGCACGGTTTGTTTAAAGTTGCATAGTCCGATGAGAGCATCAACTTCTTTAAACCAAAACACTCATCTAGATTTCATTCACATATCTAGTGATGCACTTATTAAGCAAGTGTCGCCACATAGAAGGGAATACTGAGTCAATTTAATAGAACCTGTTACTACAGAAGCCGATGGTGTCAGAGTTTTGGTGTGCTTGCTAAACTTAAATGTTGCATGTTTGCACTTCAAATATCTCAAAAGTTAGCCATTTAAAATCAAATTTCCTTCAAACTAAAGTAAGGTAGATTATAATGGCAAACCTAATATATTTATCTCAGAATTGAATATATTTATCTCAAATGACAGAAATTCAAAACCATCGGAGTATGTAAATTTAAGTCAATCTGAAAATACTGAAAAGGTGTATAAAATAATAAAGTGATTAAAAATATAACCATATTGAGAATTAATTATATAAGGGGGTGAGATTAAGAGGCTTACACACAGGATGTTCCATAGGTGTAGAATCCTCGCTTTATAAGGCGAATGAAGCAATTATGCTAATTCTAGCTCATAGCACTGAAGCATATCCATAACAATAACACTACGATTGCATCAGACAGAAATGGCGATGAGCATGTCATACAAACTCCGCACCCAATTAAACACCAGTAAATACCCCCCCACCAGTAAATACCCCCCACCAGTAAATACCCCCCCAGCAGTAAATACCCCCCACAAGTAAATACCCCCACCAGTAAATTCCCCCACAAGTAAATACCCCCCACCAGTAAATACCCCCCCACCAGTAAATGCCTCCCACAAGTAAATACCCCCACCAGTAAATACCCCCCACAAGTAAATACCCCCCACCAGTAAATGCCCCCCACCAGTAAATACCCCCCACAAGTAAATACCCCCACCAGTAAATTATTCCCCCCACCAGTAAATACCCCCCACCAGCAAATACCCCACCAGTAAATACCCCCCACAAGTAAATATCCCCCACCAGTAAAACCCCCCCACCAGTAAATACATTAAATACCCTCCAGTAAATACCCCCACCAGTTCCCCCACCAGCAAATACCGCCCACACTAAATACCCCGTCACCAGATAATTCCCCCATAAATACCCCCCACCATTTTTGTCCCACAGTAAATACCCCCACAAGTAAATACCCCCCAGTAAATACCCCCCACAGTAAATACCCCCCACCAGCAAATACCCCCCACCATAAATACCCCCACCAGTAAATACCCCCCACAGTAAATGCCCCCCACCAGTAAATTCCCCCCACCAGTAAATACCCCCCCCAGAATCCCCCACAGAAATTCCTGCAAAATACCCCCCCCCACCAGTAATTGCCCCCCACCAGTAAATACCCCCCCCTTTCCCGCCAACCAGTAAATACACCCCCACCAGTAAATACCCCCCCACCAGTAAATACCCCCCACCAGTAAATACCCCCCACCATAAATCCCCCACCATTAAATACCCCCCACCATAAATACCCCACCCCAATCCCACCCCACCATGCATAATTTGCCAAAACCAATTATCAGAATATCGCTAGCTAGCGAAGAAAATAATGCAGAAAACACATACTCACTCACATTCGTTGGTGGTAAATGTGTCCCTTATGGGTTCCAGCGCTTAGCGAGCGTAGCATATAACCAGGCAGAAAAATGTATATAATTCTTTTTATTGAAAACAAAGGAGCTCAGTGTTTTCCATGACAACCACACCGGTTGTGATGATAATCTGCCTTCCTGGAAGCTTGTTGTCACTTTACACAATTTGCACAATTTACACAAGTTTCTCCACGTCCAACCTCCTTACATGATGTAGTGTGGAGTTTTAAGTAGATGCTTGCATCAGTAGAACATTTAACGTCCCACCAGGGTTCCCCCAATGTGATTTGCATACTGCGTTACATTAAGCCAGAGTGGATGACCGAATGAGTTTAGCGCCCGCGTCATGTGTAGCAGTTTGCGAGATTCAAACTCAGTTGAGTCAAACCAATGACTTAAAAAATAGATATATTTGTCATTATGTCGCTTGGCACTACTAGGATAAGCCAAAGGCTGCTGGAATGAGGAAGATCATTTTCCGCGTTTGAAATTTCCCCAGATTTAACCAACGAATGTAAAAACAAAACTGCTGGTAACAACCACCGTCCTCCTCCTCCTCCTCCTTCCTCAGGTCGACAATGTCCTCCCTTGTGCTCCTAGCCACACCTTCTGATAACATTCCAATGACATAACCATCAGCCAATATGCATGTATCCATCAATCAATCCATCCATCCATCCATGCAGTTAAATCCACTCTTGATTGCAGCAATGTGACCACAGCCTTGACATAAGAACCACAACACCACATTGTGTGTTTAGCACCCGACAAACAACACATCAATCACCATCCACATACTTCCTTCATCGCTTCATTCTTTCCTATCCTTCTTGCTTTCACTTCGTCTTCCTTATCCCTTGTGAACAACACATCAATGTGCCACCTTGTGATTGTGGACAACACATTAAGGCTCCAACAGCTTCATTCTGTCCTATCCTTCTTGCTTTCTCTTCCTCTTCCTTATCCCTTGTGATGCGCTGGGTTCTTTTATGCGTCACTTTTTGTTTTTTGTTTTATTCTTTTATCAAAAGATGTACCGTTGTTTGTCAGTGAATGTGCCTGGTGATCCTGTCTGGTGACAAGGCGCTGTGATTGGCTGTGGTTGACTGTGATTGGCTGTGATTGGCTGTGATTGACTGTGATTGACTTGATTGGATGTGATTGGTTGTGATTGGCTGCGATTTACTCTGATTGGTTGTGATTGACTTGATTGGATGTGATTGGCTTGATTGGTTGTGATTGGATGTGATTGGCTGTGGTTGGTTGTGATTGATTATGATTGGCTGTGATTGGCTCTGATTGCTGTGATTGGCTGTGATTGGCTGTGAGTGTCAGACAGGAGGCGACCTGGTGTGCTGTACCTCTCTAGTCTCCTCCACTGTGCTGCCTCGCTCCCTCCGTGCGCCGCCTACCCTTACTCCATGGTGACTGGGCCTGCCTTCCTGGTGCTCTCCTCCAGTCTCACTTTCTTCCCTGTAACCCCCTCCCCGACTCCCCCCTCTCTCCACCTCTCCCCCTACACCCTCTCTCCCCCACTCCTCCCTCTCTCCACCTCCCCCCCCCCTACACTCCCTTCCCAATTAGTCCCCGTCTTACTCCGCACCCATCACTCCTCCACCCCTCCCTCCATCCCACTCTCCTCTCCCCTCATTCCCCCTCTCCCCTTCCCCTCTCCCTACTCCCTTCCCCCTCTCACTCCCTCACTCCATCCTCACCTCCCCCCTTATCCTCCCTTCCACCCCTCCACTTCCCACTCCCCGCTTTTCCCCATTCCTCTCTCTCCCCTCCCTTCCCTCTCCCCTCACACCTACTCCCCCCTATACTCCCTCCCCACACCCCTCGTTCCCCTACTCCAACACTCCTCCTCGTCCCACCCCCCCCTCCTCCCCCATCCACCATAACTCAACCATTCACTAGCCACGAGTTAAACATTGTCACACACTTCCAACTACAGACCCCCCACACACGAATACCCTACACCCTTCCTCCCCATTGCCATACCCCCCCCCCTCCCCCCCCCACACGCGCACATAAAATTACTCAGCGCCGTACAATTCCAGAACGTAAATCACAATCATGGAACATTTCAATGAAATGAATTATGAATTTGACAGTGGTCGGTGAATTCCTCTTGTTTCTAGGCCCCCCCCCCCCTGCCCCCCCCCCCCCTGTCCCCCTCCCCCCGCCTCTCTGTTTTCACTTTGCTCTTTCCGTGATTTTGGCGGGAAACCTGCGTCCGTCTGTTCGGAGGCTGACGACCGTCTGCGTCTCAGTCCAGACGGGTTAACACGGACCGGGGCAGCGTTCTACACCCCACTTTATACTGGGACCAGGGACCAGGGCAGACCTGTGGAGTTTAATGTGTTACCATGGTTACCAGTGGAGTGGAGCCGCCTGGTTTAGTTACGTGGATCCTCACTGGTCGCAACTAAATACATATTCATGTATTCATGTATTTATATTCATGTATTTATATATACATGTACTCATATTCATATATTCGTGTATTTGTATTCCTGCATTCATATATTCCTGTAGTTCAATCAATCAATAGTTCCATCCTCTAGTCGAGGGTTGGATGCAATGGTTCTCCACTTGTCCCGATGTTGTGCTGTTCTGATAGACTGTGAATAATTCAAGCCTGTCCACTGTGAAATATTTGTAAACCATGATGTTCTTGGTCTCCATCTCCCTCTGCTGCCATTCACCTTCCCTTCCAACAATGTACGGTATATTGAACTCTGACGAATGATGTGGCCAAAATAAATAAGTTTCTTTGTCTGTATAGTGGCAAACAAGCTTTTCTTATTTTTAATTTTTCTGAGAAATTCTTTGTTGGTGATCTTCTTTGTCCATGATATTTTCATCATCCTTCGATAAGTCCACATCTTAAATGCTGCTAAACGTTTGTACATTTTCTTAGAGATTGTCCATGTCTCAGCCCCATACATTAGAGTAGACCACACATAACACTGAAGAATACGCTTCCTTGTTTGTATTAATATCTTACTTGATGTTAACACTCTATTCATTTTGGAGAATGTTGTTCGGGCTATTGTTATCCTTCTTTTAATTTCTTCCTCACATCTCCCATCATTTGTAATCTTTTGTCTGAGATATATGAATTCTGATACTTGTTCTATGTTTGTGCCATCTATGGTTATATTGACATTTGGTTTATCTGTCTTTTTACTTATAACCATTGTTTTGGTCTTCCTGGCATTCATCTTCATGTTGAATAGTATTCCAGCTTTATTGAGTCTATTCACTATATCTTGTAGGTTTTTCTCACTGTCTGCTAGTATTACACTGTCATCGGCATATCTAAGATTGTTGATGTTCATGCCACCTATTGTCACTCCCTTGCAATCTTCAATGTGTCTGAAAATCATCTCTGTGTACAGGTTAAATAGACATGGTGACAATACACACCCCTGTCGAACTCCTCGTTTAATCATAACTTCATCCGATAGGCCCTGCTCCATTTTTTTCCTGTAGTTATGTATTCATATAATCATATATTCCTGTATTTAGCTATTCATGTATTCAGATATTCATGTGTTTATGTATTCATCTATTCATGTATTCCTGTAGTTATGTATTCCTGTAGTCAGACATTCACAGTATCCATGACATAGCCAACCAGTAGTAATCAGATCTGAGATGATCAGAAAGCACAGAACCTCTTGAGTATTCTCAGTGCAACAGAAGTGACACTCATATAAAGAAGTGACACCCACACCAAGAAGTGACACTCAGATAAAGAAGTGACACACACAGAAGTGACATTCATATAAAGAAGTGACACTCACATACAGAAGTGACACTCACACAGATAACATGTGACAGCGCGAACACAACTGGAGAGTGTCAGTTCTTACTGCGCGCATAACACGGGACCTTCTTTGGTTGGCGGTAAACCCCCCTCCCCCCCCCCCCACACACACACACTCACCATTTCCATCATCACCGTCCAACCAGGAATGACGAGTCGCCTCCACACCCTGGCCGCCTACGCGTAGACGAGATCGCAGTTTTTGGAATGGACAGTGAATGCGGTTAGTGACAGGGCGAGGGGTGGCGGGGGGGGGGGAGAGTTGGGGGGAGGGGGATGTTCTAAATATATAGACACCGCCTGTGCAAAAGCGCCCCCCATTTGTTACCTAATGGTCTGCTCGCAATAACATGCCTAAGCATATGGGCACCTGCCCTTCCTATCACACCGGACGGAATGGCCGAGTCGGCACAGCGCTCCCCTCCCGTGCGGGAGGTCGTGTGTACAATCCAATGCCGAGTCAAACTTCCAGCCTTTTTTAAAAATAATTAAATTTTAAAATGTTGTATAGGCTATTTATGTCGACTTTCTTTGCTGTTGGCGTTCGGCATTGCCAAGAGAAGATGGGATACCGTGACTGAGTGAGATATTGGCTGGGCCATGGTGCGGGAGTCCAGTAAGAGCAGCACTATTAAGACATAGCTGTAAAACCTGGTGCAGTGGCCGAATCGGTAGAGCGCGGGCTTCCCGTGCGGAAGGTCGGGAGTCCAAAACCCGGCCAGACTAAACCAATGACATAAAATGTATACTTGCCAATGACTTAAAATGTATACTTGCCACTTCCTAGCCCGGTGCTCAGCATTAAAGTTGCATAGTCCGATGGTTTTGAATTTCTGTACTTTTTCTGAGATAAATATATTAGATCGACCACTAGTATTTACTTTACATTAGTTCAAAGTTACTTTTATTTTAAATGGTAAACTGTTGAGATATTTTGAGTGCAAACATTGAAAATTAGTTTTGGCAAGCTTGCCAAAACTCTGACACCATAGACTTCTGCAGTAAAAGGTTCGGTTAAATTGACTCAGTATTGCCTTCTACGCAGAAAGAAATGCTTAATAAGTGCATCAGTATATAAGTTACATATGTGCAATAAAATCTAGATAATTGGTTTGGTTTTGAAAATTTGATATTTCATCGGACTATGCAGCTTTAATAGGATAGGGCAAGGACTGCTTACCCAAGATAATGTGACTGAGAGGGACATTGGGTCCTGGTGCTGACAGCCTGATCTTCCAGTAGGGCAGCGCTATAAAATCTTCATGGGTGTAGACTGCCATTAGTTGGTACAAGTCCTGATATGACCTTAGATGTTGCCAGGGTGTAAAACTCGAACAAACACTTTAGAGGTAAAAGCCAAATAACCCTAACAGAGTAACAAGAAAGTTTTTCTTTCAATTGAGTAATGGCGGGAGTAATTTCCCTTTAATAACTTTAACTACGTATAATATATAATACAGGGATGAAAATGGGCTCCAGCTAAAAACGCGGAAAACAAGCCGAAATTATTACACCGACGGAGAATTTCCGCGGACCTTCTCCTATAGACTTAGCACTGTCAGGGAATCGCGGGAAAAATACCTGAAGTCACATTTCAACTAGCCTTGTTGTGATTGTATTATCGCCCATACCTAACAGTTTCTTGCTTAGGTTTTATATCCTAGCTACATCTAAGGTCATATAAGAACGGGATTCGAACCACGCAACTTTGGTCATATACATCAGTGAATATAACAAAAAACCCGGAAATCCATGAAACCACAGAGATTTTTCATCCCTGATAATATATATATATTATATAACATAATATATTTTATATAACATATAATATATATATATATTGTACATTAGTTGATTAAGCACAGAATTTTCAATTCACATTTTGATCTGACACCGGATTTAAATAAATAAAAAATTAAAGAAAACTTGCTTAAGCCGACTGTCAAATGTCAGTGGAATATCCCCCCACCCATTAACATCCCATAAATATTAGCCTTTTGGGGGGGGGGGCGTTCTTTTTTGTTTAACCACCCACAATCTATCCTGAAATTCTCTGCTGAAATTTTGGCGGGAAAATCCATATCCGGTGAAGTTGGCTGTCGTCTGTGCGGCGAGGAAGGCGGGACGCCGGTCAGCGCCACCTGTGGTGTGCGCGCGCAAACAGAAGCCTTTAAATCTAGCCTTATCTGGCACTCAGGATGTGCTTTTTGGCAGATGAAAAATTCTAAATATATACGCGTTTACCATAAACCTAAAAAAAAACAGGAGGAAACTCTGACCTTCTTCTGCGCCGAAGGAGTTATAGAACGGACGCGGTGGCCCAATCGGCAGAGCGCACACTTCCCTTGCAGAAGGTTAGGTTGGTTGGTTGTTGGAGTTTTACATCCTGGCAACATCTAAGGTCATAACAGGATGTGTACCAACCTGTGATGACAGTGTGCACTCACGTCAACTTAATAGTGCTGCCCCACTGGGAGATATCCCATGCAGTCACATTATCCTGACCCTGAGCCAACCACTCCTTGCCCATTCCTAATAATGCCGATCACCTGGTTAGGAAGTGAAAAGTATAAACTTTTATGTCATTGGTTTGACTCAACCAGGGTTCAAATCCCACAAGATCTACCAAAACGCTCAACTCATTTGGCCATCCCGTCTGGTTGCGGGTGCGGGTGGAGGCGCCCATTGTTGTGGTGCTGTCACTGTCGATTACTGGTGTCCATGCCTCAGTCTGCTGTCAGTGCTGACCGCGCGTTCTGACAGCTCTCTGTTGGATGTGTGTACAAACCGCTGGGTCCTGGCGTCTGTCACTCTGACACGACAGCGCAGACAATTTATACTCAGTTACCTCCCTTCACAGAACAACCTCGTTTTCAACCCTCAGTGGTGCACTGCCTACCCTGCAGCCTGCATTACCTCAAACCCCAAGTATATGCTGTCTACACAGTGTCAATTACCTCAAACCCCAAGTGTATGCTGTGTGCATAATCTGAAGTACACCAAACCCCAATAGTGATTTTATCCATGGCACATTATTATACCAAGAATTACCTCAAACCCCAGGTGTATGCTGTCTACACAGTGTCATTATCTCAAACCCAAAGTGTATGCTGTCTGCACAGCCTGTATTAGTTCAAACCCCAAGGGTATGCTGTGTACACAGCCTGCATTACCTCAAACCCCAAGTGTATGCTGTATACACAGCCTGTATTAGTTCAAATTCCAAGTATATGCTGTCTACACAGCCTGAGTGACCTCAAACCCAAGTATATGCTGACTACACGGCCAGAATTACATCAGACCCCAAGTGGATGCTGTCTGTGCAGCCTGCATTACCTCAAACCCCAAATGTATGCTTTCTACGCAGCCTGGATTACCTCAATCCCAAATGCCTTCTTTATTTGATGAAAATGTTTATTAATCCAAACATATACCTTGTCAGTACCAGACCACTGTGTACAACCTAATGGGGCTGTCACACTACGACGTAACGACGTCAAGGTAGGGAGAACGTGAAGAACGTTGAACTTCTCGGCGTAGTATGCAAATTTGGGCAGAAGTTGAACGTAGATGCAGCGTAGTGGACGAGAGAGTAACGTCGGTAAAGCGTAGTGATACCGTCATTCGACGAGAGAGGTGAACGTAATGACGCTGACGGAACGTTATGAACGTTATTCCATCGTCAGAAGAACGTTACGTGACGTTAGCTACGTCATGAGACGTTGAACGTATGTTGAATGCACGTTCTCCTGACGTTCTCCTGACGTTCTCCTGACGTTGTCCTGACGTTCCCATTACGCCCCGTGGGCATTTGCACTTGGTTTAATGGGGAATGTCACGTAGTGAGAACGTAGTGAGGAGCGTTGGAATAACGTCCGTTTAACATCATTGACGTTCGCTGAACGTGAACAGAACGTACGGCGAATGTAAACCCTTAAGTTCGACCTACGTCGAAACTTTTGAACATGTCCAAAACCTCGACGTATCTCGACGTAACACGACGTAATGTGACGTAGCTCGACGTCACTCTAACGTCATTATGACGTCATCATAACGTAATCCAACGTACATCAACGTAATGACGAAATATCACCACGTTAGGCTCACGTTGGCTCATTACGTCGTAGTGTGACAGGGGTATAAGTTAGCTCAACCCAAAGTGTACGTTATGTACCACAGCTGAAATTACCTAAATCCCAAATGTGTACTGTGCATGCGCAACATGATTACCTCAAACCGGCACTGTGCATACAAAAGCTTAAATTACCTCAAACCAGAACTGTACACACAAAAGCCTAAATTACCTTAAACCCGAACTGTACACACGAAAGACTAATTGTGAGTTATCTTGCCAGACAAGTGTCTTCGTATGAGAGATTTTGCAACACGCATAGCCAAGTTGTCTGGGTATGTAGTGGTAGAAAGTATTGAGGCTCTTTTGCCAATACCATGCAAAATCTCGCGGGCAAAGTCTCACAGACAAAGTCTCACAGACAAAGCCCCATGGAAAATCTCACAGAGAAAGTATCGCAGAAGTCTTGCAGACAAAGTCTCACAGACAAAGTCTCAAAACAAAAAGTCTCACAGACAAAGTCTCACAGACAACGTCTCACAGACAAAGCCCAGGGGCAAGTCTCATGGACAAAGTCTCGCAGACAAAGTCCTACAGACAAATTTTCACAGACAAAGCTCACAGTGGAAGTCTCGTAGACAAAGTCCCAGAGACAAAGTCCCAGAGACAAAGTATTGACTTCATACGGCACTAGTGCCATTCGACATTCCACTGATGTAGACAATTATGTATGCATAATATATACATAAATATATAAGAATCATATATAGATATATACCAATTATATGCATCGTGTAGATGCATACCTATATGGTTGGTTGGTTCTTGGAGTTTTACATTCTGGCTACATTTAAGGTCATATCAGGACGGATACCAACTTGTGACAGTGCACACTCATAGCACCTTTATAGTGCTGCCCCACTGGGAGACCAGTCCACTGGCACCGTGTCGTGATATCCCATTCGATCACATTATACTGACACTGAGCCAACCAGTCCTTGCCCTATCCTAATAAGTAATAATGCCAAGCGCCTGGCTAGAAAGCGACAAGTGTCAATTTTTAAGTTATTAGTTTGACTCGACCAGGGCTTGAACCCATGGGTTCGAATCCCACGATCTACCAAAACGGGAGACGGACGCTCAACTCATTCGGTCATCCCGCCTGGTGCTGGACATCTTCGGTCTGAATACAAACATAGTCGAGTGGAACTCTTCCTATTTATAAATAAGTGTGCTTGTGTCATTGATTTGCTAGGTAGCCATTCGTCTGCCAACGATGACAAGAATCTGTCTGATTCCCCTTACACCTTACAAAGTTACAGCTCTCACCGGAAGCAGTGGCCTAATCGGTAGAGCGCAGGCTTCCAGTGCGGAAGGTCGGGAGTTCGAATCCCAGTCGAGTCAAACCGATGACTTTTAAAATTGATACTTGTCGCTTCGTAGCCTGGCATTCGGCATTAATAGGATAGTGCAAGGACTGGTTGGCTGATTGGCTCAGTATCGGAATAATGTGACTGAGTGGGATACCGGGTCAAAGTGCTGGTGGTCTGGTATCCCAGTGGGGCAGCACTAGAAAGTTGCCATGAGTGTGCACTGTGACAAGTCGGTACCCGTCCTTAGATGTTGCCAGGATGTAAACAGCCAACCAACGATGACAATAATCTGTCTGATGCCCTTTACACCTTCCAGCTCTCAAGTGGTTTCCCCACCGTTACTTAGTTAAAGTTCCATAGTCCGATGCTTTTGAGTTTCTGCTATTTTCTGCGCTAAATATATTATACTAATCGTTATAATCTACTTTACTTTAGTGTGAAGTAACTTTAATTTTAAATGGCTAAGTTTGGAGATATTTGACGTCAAAACATGCCAAAATAATTTTGGCAAACACACCAAAGCTCTGACACAATAGATTTCAGTAGTAACGGGTTCTATTAATTGACTTATTATGCCCTTCTATGCAGCAACAAATGCTTAATAAGTGCACCAGTGTCTAAGTTGAATATGTAGAATCAAATCTAGATTAGTGTTTTGATTTTGAAAATTTGATGTTTTCATCGGACTATGCAACTTTAATCACAAACAACAACAACTAGATGAAAATAAAAACTAAACTAAAAAAAGACCCCAGCACCAAGCAGCCACCCAATCTTCAGCCCTATCTGCTCCTCCTGACACAAGGGGGCGCTGTCTGACATCTGGTCACGTGGGCACGTCGCCAGACACTCACAGACCCACACACTCACACTCCCACACACCCACACACTCACACCTACACACCCATACACTCACATACCCACTCACACTCACACACACCCACACACCCAAACACTCACACAACCAAACACCCACACACCCATATGACCACACACCCACACAACCACACACTCACGTACCTACACTCACACACTCACACACCTACACACGCACACTCACACACCCACACTCATACTCATACACTCACACACCCACACAACCACACACCCACACACTCACACACCTACACGCACACCTCACATACCCACAAACTCACACACCATACATCCCACACCCACTAACAACCACACACGCCAGTCACACACTACCCAATAGACACACTCACACAACACACAATCACATACCAAACACTCACTCACCCACACACACACCACACACAGCCACACATACACCACCTAGTCACACTCACACAACTTCACAGCACACTCACACACCACACTATACACTCACCCACTCACACACCCACACACTCACATACCCACACCCACACACCCACACACACACAGAGTCACACACACCCACATAGTCACACTCACACACCCACACACACACACACGCACAGTCACACATACACCCACCTAGTCACACTCACACACCCACACACCCATATATTCACACATTCACACACCCACACACTCACATACCAACACTCACACACCCCCACACACACGCACAGTCACACATACACCCACATAGTCACACTCACACACCCACACACCCATATATTCACACATTCACACACCCACACCCCCACACACACACAGTCACACATACACCCACCTAGTCACACTCACACACCCACACACCCATATACTCACACACTCACACACCCACACACTCACACACCCACACACTCTCCGGGCAGAGGCTGCAGTGAGTGCTTTAAAGCTGCATAGTCCGATACGTTAGAGTTTCTTTCATTTTCTGCTAATAAGCTGCACATTATCTAACTTTGATCCTATGTATCCAAGTTAGATACTGGCGCACTTTATAGTGTTGCGCCACTGTGAAATCAGGCCATCAGAACCATGACCTGATATCCCACTCAGTCACATTATCCTGACACTGACCAAACCAGTCCTTGCCCTATCCTAGTAATACCGAGTGCCAGGCTAGGAAGCGAAAGTATCAATTTTTAAGTCATTGGTTTGACTCGACCAGGGTTCGAACCCATGAACTCATTGCCCTATCCTAGTAATGCTGAGTGCCAGGCTAGGAAGCGAAAGTATCAATTTTTAAGTCATTGGTTTGACTCGACCAGGGTTCAAACCCATGAACTCAAAACAGGGGACGGATGCTCAACTCATTCGGCCATCTGTCTGGTCCTGGTGGACTTAAAGGTGCATGGTCAGATGATAACATCAAATTTTCTAAACCAAAATAATTATCTAGATTTTATTCTACGTATCTAACTTAGATACTGGTGCAGTTATTAAGCATTTGCCGCCAGATTGAAGGGAATACTGAGGCAATTTAAGAGAACCTGTTTCTGTAGAAGCATATGGTGTCAGAGTATTGGCTAGATACAAGATTCACCCCGTACTGCTGCAGTAGGGGTGCAAACCAACCCTATGTAAAAGCTGTCGAAAAAACGGGTCAATGAAATCAGAGCCTAATTTCTAATTAAAAGATAAGCATCATTATCTTATATATGGCTTATTGACTCCCGCTACCTTTGGAGTTTAGAAAAATATAATATAATATCTAGTTTAATAAGATTTAAAAGTGAAATCGACTGCGTTCTGCGGCCGCCATCTTGTCTTTTTGCATTCTCTCTCATTCACCAACTCTGTTCTGATATAAGTAACCATTTGACACTGGTGCCAGGCATTCCACTTGTTGTTCCATACTAACAGTATTTTCGACCGTTTTTATATAGGGTTGGTATTCACCCGTGTACTACAAGTACCGGGTGAATCTTTTATCTAAGTATTGGCGTACTTGCCCAAAATAATTTGTCATGTTTGCACTTCAAATATCTCAAAAGTTAGACATTTCAACTAAAGGTTACTTCAAAGTAAAGTAAGGGAGATTATAAACAATCAACCGAATATATTCATCTAAGAAAAACACAGAAACCATCGGACTATGCAACTTTAAGTTCCACCCTCCACCGCCAGGTCTGTGCTGGAAGAGGGGCGTCGTCGTCGAGTTGTTGGAGTTGGCACGGGTGGGCACCAGTGGGTGCAGCCGGTGGCCAGTTCTACCTGCCTCGGGCGCGGGGTTTCCGTGCGTGACTCAGCCGGATTCAGTAGCAGACGACTTTCGGCCGCTTGGCACCAGCGACCTCGGCCGCTGGGTCCCGGAGGGTGCAAGCCCTGTGTAAGCTACAAGCTGTGCGAGCTATGTATGCACCACGGGTACCAGTCGGAAGCAGTTTGCTGGGTCCTGCCCTGAGAGTTGTGCCAAGCAGGTGAGAAGAGAAGGGTCGGCAGCGACGAAAGGAGGAGAGACGGGTCACCACTGGGTCTTATTGAGCACATGGTTGCATGGTGATTCTCCCATTTTATTATTAAATATTAATTAATATGAACAGGCAATGCTTAGGATCGACCCCCCACATTGGTACACATGTATGTGTATGTATATGTGTGTATGTGCATGCATGTATGTATGTGTATGTATGTTTACTTATGTATATGTATGTATGTGTATGTATATGTGTATGTATGTATATGTATGTGTATGTATTAATGTGTGTATGTATATGTATGTATGTACATGTATGTGTGTATGTATGTATAGTGTATGTGTATGTATGCATATATGTGTATTTAAGTATATATGTATGTATGTGTATGTATGTGTATGTATGTGTATGTATATGTGGATGTGTGTATGTTTGTATGTATGCATATGTGTGTATGTATATATGTATGTGTATGTATGTGGGTATGTATGTGTATGTGTGTATATGTATGTATGTGTGTATGTATGTATGTCTGTATGGATGTGTGCATATGTATGTATGTGTGTATGTATGTGTGTAATAATGTATGATAGTATATAACTGTCTGACTTATTAAAAGAATAACCTTGGTGTTTCCGCGGAATTTATATAAAGTGGTCCCAGTGCCTTCTCACATATTTTACAGTACTCAAGACGGAACCAGCTTGATTACTATTTGTGTCACGCTGGTCAACAGCAGACACAATCAATAAGCACAGATTTGCCCAGAACCAGTTTCAGCAGTACTGAAACTTATACCCGGCTGGTAGCTGGTTCCGGTTTCTGGTGAATCTGATAAGTATTGCTGATAATTCCTTCATTTTCTGTCTCTATAGGTATTGTTTATGTATATATATATACACGTGTCAGGCATTAGCCTCCTCCCTGGGTGAGTTGAGGAGCGGTATTATTAAAACAAAAACTACCCTCCCAAAAAAGCACAGATCGACTATTCATTGCTTCAGATCAAATTATGTTATTTATGAGCATACTAAAAATATAATTGAAAATAGCGAGTGAGCGACAGTCACTGTCAACATGGCGGTACACATGTGAGAGGACATCAATAAAACAAAACAAACTGCAAAAAAATCACAGATCGACAATTCACTACTTCTGATCAAATTATGTCATTTATAAGCGTAACTATATCTGCAGAAGCCTATATGGTGTGAGAGTTTTGGCAAGCTTGCCAACATTAATTTAGCATGTTTCCATTTCAAATATCTCAAAAGTTAGCGATTTAAAATAAAAGTTATTTCAAACTAACGTAAGGTAGATTATAATGAACAACCTAATATGTTTATCTCAGAAAATGAGAAAAACTCAAAACCATCCGACTATGCAACTTTAATGAAGAGTCAGGGTTGCTTCTGGTGAGCCAGCATGCGAGCTCGCGCAAGTTCAAACTCAATGGCACAAGTTCAAACACGCTTAAGCGAGTTCAAACGTTATCGTTATCGCGCTGTTTATGCTTATGAAGCAGGTGTTCAGTTTGTTTGTCTGTTTGTTGCGATTTTACATCCTAGCAACATCTAAGGTCATATCAGGACGCAGTACCAATTCATGACAGTGCACACTCATGGCGACTTTATAGTGCTGCCCTTCCTGGGAGACCAGGCCACCAGTACCATGACCTGATATCCCATAAGCACATTATCCTGACGCACAACCAGTGGCCCACAACTGATTCATCAAAGGCTGTGGTATGTGCTGTCCTGTCTGTTGGAAAGTGCATATAAAATACCCCTTGCTGCTTATCCAAAAGAGTAGGCGCCAGCAGGTTTCCTCCAACAAAATATGCCAAAATGACCATATGTTTGACGTCAAATAGCCGATGATGAAAATCAATGTGCTCTAGAGGTGTTGATAAATAAAACAAACTTTTTTCCATTATCCTGATGTGGTGCTAACCAGTCCTTGTCCTATTCTATAACTATTAATGCCGAGCACCAGGCTAGGTAGCGACAAGTATCAATTTTGTAAGTCATTAAAGTTTGACTCAACTGGGATTCTAACTCCTGACCTTCTGCACGGGAAGCCTGCGCTGTACCGACTCGGCTAGTCTGTCCAGTGTGCCAGCCCACTGTAAGCTATGAGCACGTCGGACACCAGGATAACATGACTAACTGGGGATATCGGGGTCATGGTGCCAGTGGCGTGGTCTCCCAGTGGGGCAGCACTATAAGGTTACCAGCAGTGTGCACTGTCACAAATCTGCAGATCCCCATCCTCATTTGACCTTAAATATCGCGAGGACATAAAACCCCAACAAGTTAAATAAATCTAAAACAGGGGTGTTTTTTTTGTGGGTGTTGAATGTATGACAGCCCCATCAATCTCAGAATTTTGACTTTCATATTCTTGAACACTCGCAGACGGCAAACTCCCACTCCCACCCCCACCCCACTCCCCCCTCACCCACCAACCTCCCTACCCACCCACACCCACCATATTGTGCAGAATTCCAGCTAAACATTGTTTGCTTGTTGTTTTACGTCCTAGCAACATCTACGGTTATATCAGGACAGGTACCGACTTGTGACAGTGCGCACGCATGGCGACTTTGTAGTGCTAGGGTTTTACATCCTAGCAACATTTAAGGTCATATGAGGATGGCTACCGACTTGCGACTTTATAGTGCTGCCCCATTGAGAAATCAGTCTGCCTGCACCATGACCTGATATCCCACACAGTCACATTATCCTGATACCGTGCGAACCAGTCCTTGTCCTATCTTATTAAAGTTGCATATTCCGGTGGTTTTGAGTTTCTG
The DNA here is from genome assembly GCA_030323885.1 of Branchipolynoe longqiensis. Taxonomy (NCBI): domain Eukaryota; kingdom Metazoa; phylum Annelida; class Polychaeta; order Phyllodocida; family Polynoidae; genus Branchipolynoe; species Branchipolynoe longqiensis. The sequence continues at coordinate 21,392,876 of CM059202.1, forward strand.
TCATTTTCTGAGATAAACACACTAGGTTCGTCATTATAATGTACCTTGCTTTAGCTTGAAGTAACTTTTAATTTAAATGGCTAACTTTTGAGATATTCGAAGTCTAAAATGTAAAAATCAGTTTTGGCAAGCACGCCAAAACCCTGACACGACAGGCTTCTGCAGTAACCAATTCTATTAAATTGACTCACTGTTCCCTTCTATGTGGCAACAACTGCTTAATAAGTGCATCAGTATCTAAGTTAGATATGTAGAATCAAATCTAGGTCAGTGTTTTCATTTTGAAAATTTGATGTTTTCATCGGACTATCCAGCTTTTATTTCAAGTAACTTTAATTTTAAATCCCTACCGTTTGGGATATTTGAAGTGCAAACATCCCAAATTAATTTTGGTAAGCAAGCCAAAACTCTAACACTATAGAGCATAGTCTTCTGCAGTAACTAGTTCTGTTAAATTGACTCAGTATTCCCTTCTATGCAGAAAGAAATGTTCAATAAGTGCATCACCATCTAAGCAAGATATGTAGAATAGAATCTAGCTAATTGCCTTGGTTTTGAAAATTTGATGTTTTCCTCGGACTATGCAGCGCTAAGTTAAACGAAACCTGCAAACTCTGCTGTCTGCTTCGGGTTGGAATATGCTACATTTTATACAGCATTCACAAGGTGTGTGTGTGTGTGTGAGGTGTTGGTAATGGCGGGGGGAGGTCAGACATCTGGGACTTGGAGTAAAAGAACCTTGGAAGTAAAAAAAGAAAGAAAAAGAAGAGAAAACACAGACCAGACTAAGAAATCAGTTCCCTGAAGTAGGGTCCTTCTTGTGTTATACATGTATTAAACTGTTAAAGGGTTCAGGTGCAAAAACCGACTAACACCATCCGGGCCGAAACAAAGCCATGACTGCCTGAAACTGCCATCATTCCGATAATCAAATCGTTTTATTTTTCGGAGAACCTACCACATCCCCTATATAATGCCCTACTCAATATTAAATTGATAGTCTTTAATTAAAAAGCACAACTGAAATGGATCTGTTGCCTTTTGTCGCAGTGGTCATTGGCTTAGTTTGGGTCATGTTTTTAAATACATATCTCTTTTTTTAAATTTAAATGTTAAGGGGTGGGTGGAAGTTTGTTTTTCTTAGGCGCTAGCTATGATGGGCTTGCTACTATTACTAGTCTCAGAGGTGCAGTGTGAAGAAGAGTGACACAACCAGCTGTGTAGACTCGGGCTTTCTATCGACAAACTGTCTAATGGTGAAAACAAGTCTATTCAGACTTATCCATGATAGGCAGTATAAATCTTCAAGAAAATGCTGGATAGACGTCAAGAACCTTGTGAATGCTGTATAAAATGTAGCATATTCCAACCCGAAGCAGACAGCAGAGTTTGCAGGTTTCGTTTAACTTAACGCTGCATAGTCCGAGGAAAACATCAAATTTTCAAAACCAAGGCAATTAGCTAGATTCTATTCTACATATCTTGCTTAGATGGTGATGCACTTATTGAACATTTCTTTCTGCATAGAAGGGAATACTGAGTCAATTTAACAGAACTAGTTACTGCAGAAGACTATGCTCTATAGTGTTAGAGTTTTGGCTTGCTTACCAAAATTAATTTGGGATGTTTGCACTTCAAATATCCCAAACGGTAGGGACACACACACACCTGCATTACTATGAACGTTCAAATATGTGCAAGCTTGCAGAGTGTCAAGCTGGATGTAATACCCCTGTCACACTATGACATAACAGGCCAGCGAGTGGCCAACGTAAAAATCACTTTTTTATGTCAAGATTCATAGAAATTCTCTGCATTTCAGGGCCAAATTGGATATCAATGCAATGTAGTGGACATAGGCGAAATGTTGGTCCAACGTAGTTGTAACATGTCTCAACGAGTTAGAACGTCCCAAAACAAATGGCCCAACATAAGGCTAACGAGCCTGCAGCGCGCGTGGTGTTAGCCTAGCGAAACCCTAGCATCGGCTTAGCGTAGGACTCGCGTAATTATACCCGCCCTAACATAACTACATGTAACTCTGACCTAATTCATAATTTGAGTCAACGTCAGGCCCACAAGTGAGCAGCGTCAGTCTAAGAACAGTCCAGCATGCTCAGTGTAAGGACAGTGAGTGCTCAAAGCGGTCGACGTGAGCATAACGGATACCTTTATATACTCGAAGGCAAAATTTTTGCACCATGTTCACAGCACGTTTGCTTACGCACGAAGAACATTGGCACACGTTACAAATGTTACGTGCGCACCAGCCATTCATCGACTGCAGGCTGCACGTTCCTAACTTATCTCAATGTAAGCATAACGTGAGTGTAACGTAAGCCCAATGTAACCCAATGTAATGGCCTTATGTCGAGCTAGGTCAAAAGTTTTGGTTATGTCAAAAACCTTGACTTGTGTCACCGTATCTTGACGTAACTCAATGTATCTCAATGTATTTTGACGTATCTCGATGTAGGCTTAATGAACGAGTAACGTATCTCGACATAATGACCAAATTTCACCTACGTCGGCTTACGCTACCACGCTACGTCATAGTGTGACAGGGGTATAAAGAAACCAGTCTTGAGCAGAACCAGTTGAAACACCAGCAACAGTAGCACCAGCACTACGAGCATCACTACCAGCAGTACCACCAGCAGTACCACCAGCAGCACCAGCAGTACCACCAGCAGTACCACCAGCAGCAGCAGTACCAGCAGTACCACCAGCAGCAGTACCACCAGCAGCAGCACCAGCAGTACCACCAGCAGTACCACCAGCAATACCACCAGCACGTCCACTACCAGCAGCAGCAGCACAGCAAGCATCAACAATAGAACCAGCAGCATTAGCACCAGCACAACCAGCAGCAACACAATAAGCACCACCAGTAGAACCAGCAGCACTAGTACCAGCAGTACCAGCAGTAGCACCAGCAATACCAGCAAAAAAATAAACAAGCATTACCAGTAGTACTAGCAGTAGCACCAGCACTACCAGCAGCACAATACGCATCACCCATAGAACCAGCAGCATTAGCACCAGCAGCAGCACTACCAGCAGCACAATAAGCCTCACCAGTAAAACCAGCAGCAGCAGCACTACCAGCAGCACAAAAAGCCTCACCATAGAACCATCAGCACTACAGTTAGTGCCTGCTGCGAGTTCCTGAACTAGCCGGGTGGGGGCGCCAGTGGCGCGCTATACTATAGTGTTGTCCCGCAGCGAATGGGTATATATAATATCAATAAATAAATAATAAATATAATATACCTAGCGGAAAGAAACTCCGCCCGTCTATATAAATATAATTGCATTATATATAGCTAGTATATAAATATACGGGTATAAATCATCGGTATGAGGTTTATTATTATTATGATGGTCACTGTATAATATTGTTAATGTCCAATAATGGACAAATGTCGATTAACTGCGGCCTGCTGGCCTACGGTGGCGCCGCCACCGGCAGTTCTTGGTACTTATGCTCACTCGCTGTATGGATCACTTTGCTGCGAATATATATAAATACATATAAGACACTATCTTGTTCAGTAAGACGAAGTGATCAAAGAGCCTTAACCTGTTCTGTTTATTTTTCTTCTACTCAGGCTACAGTAAATTGACCTTGTTTCATGCCTCGTTAGATGTGCACTGAGGCGTGACAGCCAACTCCCACCATCACCCCTACCCCCACCCCACCCCCCTACCTACCCCCACCCGCGCACTTCTCCTATCGCAGACATCACTATGTTAAAGATCCGGCGAAATTACTCTTTTTAAACAAGACCCCCTTACACAAATATATATTCCCATAAGTACATTATCTTTGTGTGCTGGGGTTATACCTCCTCACAACATCTAAGGTCATATCATGTAGGGTACCTCCTACGAACTTGTTTTGGTCGATCGTGGGAACCCTGGTCGTGTCAAACCAATGACATACAAATTGTTACTTGTTGCTTCCTAGCCAGAAGCTTAATTTTTAACTATCAATTGTTAAGTCATTGGTTTGACTTGATCAGGGTTTGAAGCCATGGGTTTGAATCCCACGATCTACCAAAACGGAAGACGGACACTCAACTCATTCGGCCATCCCGCCTGGTGGCACAACATTACTGTTTTTGTTTGTTTGTTGTTGTTTATTGTCCTAGCAACATCTAAGGTCATATCAGTACCGACTTGTGACAGTGCGCACTCATGGCGATGTTATAGTGCTGCCCCACTGAGAAACCAGGCTGCCAGCACCATGACTTGATATCCCACTCAGTCACATTATCCTGACACTGAGCCAACCAGTCTCAACATTACTAGTGGAGGACAAGACTCAGCGTCATTATAATAAGGTTACTGAGTGGGATATCAGGTCATGGTGTCTGTTGTCTGCTATATGCACAATAGAACACCACTATGAAGTCGCCATGAGTGCGCGCTGCCACAAGTCGGTACCCATCCTGATGTGATATCAGCTGTTGCTAGGACATAAAACCCCACTCCCTCACCCCCTGCACCTCACTGAAGGTCGGGTGCTTCGTGTGGATGCAGTATATCCGGCACTGTTGGCGGGTTTAAGGGGTTTACACGACCAACAATTACCTGCACATGTGGCTTTGGTTACAACCCTATTTCACTTCAAACAGGCCCCTGTGTCCTGGCCTATATAGTGAGTGAGGATAACGGCTGAGGCATGGGCGAGCAGGTGGCGCCATGTGGGGAGGTCATGAGGTACCAATAGATGACCTAATGAGTAGAGGTGACCAGCTGATGACTTATGCCCGGTACACACCTACCGTATACGATTCGCGCACTAAAACTGGATGGCCGACGCAACGCGCTCCGACTCGGTCCATCCCGTTTGCGACTTAAAACTGACGACAGAGGGTGCGCACATATACCGATCGGATGTGTGCACATATACCGTCCGATTCGCGACTGCGTTCCACGAACCTGGTGTATTTAGCGCGAACTACACTGGCAGCAGCGCCTCCTAGCAGTTGTTGATCGGCCGTCGGTCAGCAACGCTAGATGGCGCCAAGTTGTTTTTAGCGCTCCGACTGGCGTCGGGGCCGTGAACCGTCGGTGAGGCGTGAAAGCTGCGGGCCCGGGGGATGGCGAGGGGACGTTGAGCAACGGGCGTCGGGTGAGGCGCGGCGCGGGGAGGGTCTCTTCCTCTCCTCTCCTGCGTGACAGCCCGGGGCGGGGGAGGGTCTCTTCCTGTCCCTTGCCGCGCATACAATGCAATGCTTGCTGTGCATTTCGACCAAACTGACCAGCAACATGGCACCGCGTTCAACTGCTCAAAAGCGAGCCACGGCTCTTGCGCTCGCTTTGCTTGTCATACGCCGTCGCCGACGACGTCGGAGGATTGCTCGAAATGTGTGGGTTCGGCCACACATCGCTCAAAGACCGGAGCTAGGAGCATTCAATGCCCTGATGGCCGGTCTACGCAGGGACGAGCCACAGGCCTTCACCAACTTCAGCCGTATGCCGTCGGAGCAGTTCGACGAGTTGTTGCACCTGGTGGAGGGTCGTATCACGCGCCAAAACACCAGATATCGAGCGTCGATATCGGCTGCGGAGAGGTTGGCCGTCACGCTGCGATTCCTTGCAACTGGTAAGGACTTAATTTTATTATATTTGTCTCCGCTCACATTTAAATATATTCAAATTGAAATAAACCGATATATAATTGAGTTGAGCAAACATATTTTCTTAGTCCTTGTCATATTTGTTATGAATTGTAAATCACAATTTTTAAATCACGACAACTCGAAATGTAAATAAACCGAAATAATATAATTTTGTTTGTAGGTGAATCCTTCCGGAGTCTCAGCTACCTGTTTCGTGTGGGGGCAACCACCATCGGCCAAATTGTCCCCGAGACCTGCGACGCCATCTACCAGTCGCTGAAAGAAGACTATTTAAAGGTGAGATTGTTTTATATAGGTTTTTTATTGAAGTGCACACAACCTAAAATGAAAACCGTAACCACGTTAGAATACAGTAACAACTGCCACAGCAGGTTTCAGAGCTACATGTTTGGCGCACTTGAATAACGTTAACAGACTATTTTAGTTTTCATACTCGGAAAATTGAGCCGACTCCAGCATATTTACGTACGAAAAGCCACCACCGCTCCCTGACGGTCCGGGTCTGTTATGAGTGTCCGCCTGCGGGTTTCTTTGGCGCGCCAAGTTTCGCGCCGCCAGGATCTTCATGTTCCCGCGGAAACACGCCTGGTCAATGTCATTCTGCACAACCATCAACACTTCCGGATCTGTGATGGTGCGTAGTCTGTTGGTAACGTGCTTGCCGAAAGTCGTAAGCGCGTCGTCTGGAGGGGCATTTGTGTCTTCCAGGTTCTTGATAACAAGGTTCATGAGATCGTCGTCTCCTCCGTCGGCCTCACATCGCTTGCGTTTGGACTGTGGGGTGCTGGTGTTGTTTCGGAAGGATCCTACCTCTGGGGGATCGTCGCCGACCGTACTCAGATTGGGAGAAGACACACTCGTCGGGGTATCGGCATCTGTCTCTGTCTCCTCTGTCTCCTCTGTTTCTTCGTCGGCGTCACGGTTTACCTGCGAGCGTGAATAGAAAAACAATTTAGTTTGTCGCCAAAAACGTGTAACTTTATTTCTTAATTTCGTAATTTTAAGTGTCGTTGTATTTTTGTTTTTTCAGACCCCGTCGAGCCCGGAGCAGTGGGGGAAAGTCGCTGACCAGTTTCAGGCTAGATGGAACTTCCCCAACTGTATCGGCGCCCTGGACGGGAAGCACATACACATCAAACCCCCAGCACACTCCGGGTCAACATTTTACAATTATAAACACACGTTCAGCATAGTGTTGATGGCCCTGGTAGACGCCGACTATCGGTTCATATTTGTAGATGTGGGATGCAACGGCCGGGTTAGTGATGGCGGCGTGTTTCCCGGATGCACCCTTCAAGAGGCTCTGGAGAACCGAGCAGAGTCGTTCCCACCCCCCCAACCACTACCCGGGGATGATCGGCCTTTGGGTCACTACATTGTGGCGGACGATGCCTTTCCCCTCAAAGATTATTTGATGAAGCCGTTCAGCCACAGAGATCATCGGATCTTTAATTATCGGCTGTCGCGCGCCCGACGTGTCGTTGAAAACGCGTTCGGCATCCTGTCCAACAGGTTCCGCGTGTTTTTGACGAACATCGCATTAGCGCCAGAAAAAGTCGAGAAGATCGTCATGGCGGGCTGCGCCCTACACAATTTCCTGCGGGAAAAGATCGGCACCACAGCTACAGCTGACTACGAAGACCCTGCGACGCACTCGGTTACTCCCGGGTCATGGAGAGGCGATCTGGAGCTACGTCAGGCGACATTCCCATCGGGAACCAACGCAACGCAACGGGCCAAGACACAACGGGATTACCTCGTCGAATATGTAAACTCAGCGACAGGGGCTGTCCCGTGGCAGTCGGCGATGATCTAGACTGTATATATGGCTTAAATAGTGTAACGCGTGGACTACCAGCTCGCTCTGTGATCCTACGTAGTATATCGGAATGTGTATATATGTCTATTTGTATCTGTTTTCTTAAAAAAATTTTGTATATATGTTTTTGTATATATGTTTTTGTAAATAAATGTGTATAAATTGTACATAAACCATTACGTTATAATTTCGAACTTCTAATTAACTACGTATCAGTACCTCAGCATCTTGCCTGCATCTTGGCGATGGTAGTGGGTTGTTGGTCACACTCTGCCGTCGCTGCAAGTGGGGTGCCAGGAACGAGAGCGACGTCTGTATCCATTTTTGACGGGCGGTCAGACGCTTTCCTGCAGAACCCGAGGCCGCTTGTTTCCGGAAACGTGTATACTGGGTGCGGAGATTCGTCATCCTTTTCTGGATGGACGCCGCTGTAAAAACAAATTATAGCCGTCCTGTATTCTATTGTATAATAATTTTCGGCATGTTGACATACAACGCGAGCCGTTTCACGATTAGAACAATTTAGTTTTGTGGTCATTAAGCTGATTATTTACGTTCCGCGATTACGATTACGATTACGATAACGATTACGATTTTTGTAAACTTTTCAACGACCCAAAAAGTAACTTTGATTTGAAAAACAATAACTTTTAGTGTATTTTTCATGTGAGAGCGATGCCCTAAGCAGAAGCCAGCCGGCACTTTTTCAACCGTCGGCACATTTCACAACAATGATGACAAACAAATTGAATATTCTCGGGAAAAACGGGCGTACCTGACTGTCCAATTTCAGCGGAGATCGCCGCCAACGCGCCTACTTTCTTGACTCTGTTCGAATACTCTTGGCAGGATACATCAAACAGACATGGCAGAGTTTGCCACATCTCTACCATCGCTACCTCCGCCTCGTTCGTCCAGTCCGCCATTTTGTAGCGTACTTGTATGGACAGGGTCACATGACCGTTCCCGGCCCGGCGATTGGCTGATGCGTTAAAACCCCGACGCGATCGATCGCCGACTAGCACACACCTACCGTATACGATACGACTGACCGCTCACATATACCGATTCACGAACGGGCCGATTCGTTTTTCGAATCGGCTGCGATTCGAGTTGTAAGCTCTAAAACTGAGTTTTATACGCGAATCGTAAGCGTCTAGTGTGCGCGGGGGCCGCACACCTAACGACTAAAACTCAGTTTTATGCGCGCAGTATAGAAGCGTGCTGGCGGTGCTGCCGGTCACGTGGTTGGAGGGGGGAGGGGGCATACACCAAGTTAGCCATCCCATCAGTAATAAGGTAGGAAATAAACATATAATCCCTTTCAAGTGTCATGCCTTTATACTTGCATAATGCTTATACATCATATATATATATATATATATATATATATATATATATATATATATAGTACATTAAGGAGACAAGACAAGTAAGTGTACCCACGGAAGGTCATATAATATATTACGCCACTTATCTGACTGTTTGTAAGATTAGCGACCTTCCCGTCATTATTATTCTTAGAACCAATTATGTCAGCCTTATTAACGTAATCGATAGCATTCCTACCTGTTATCATGTAATATATTAAAATACACACATATATATGTACTTTCTATTATGTTCATACATATAATTATAGTATACATATACACATATATACATATACAGTAAAACCTCTCTAACCTGCTAACATACCACCTCCACATATCGACCACTACCCTATATCGATCGCTATATTTGGGTCCCAACGGTACTATTCTAACTGTAACCATATTCTAACTCTCTAAACCGGCCACCTCCCTAAATGGACCATTTAAAGTTAAAGTCGGTCAAAGGTCGGTCGATTTAGAGAGGTTTTACTGTATACAAATATACATATATACATATATACATAGATATACATAATATATACATAAGTATAAAATATATATACATAACAATTAACATACATATATCCGAATGAGTTGAGCGGTGCGACTGACACTTGTTGACACCCATTGGAGGAGAGGTGGGCCACAGGTGGCGCCACCAAATAAGTGTGGTGTCTTACGGAGTATAACAATCGGTAATATCAATAATATCAGTGATAAGAAGTACTATCAATAATTTAGAACAACTCCCTTCTGTATTTTTATACTCGCATATAATGCGTTATACATCACATATACACATATACGTATAGAGCCGCCAGGATCCAGACGTGTGTACAGGCTCGCCCACTTCACATATATACATAACTATACATTTAGATCAAATATGACAAATATATATATATTATATGACCTACGCTGAAAGTGCTGCGGGACCGATGGAACAGCATTGACCTTATGTGTATAAGCAGCGTTCGAAATAAGAGGTTGTCCGCTTGTCTGGGACAAGTGAAAGTTCAGAGGGACAAGTGAAAATCACACCAGACTTGTCTGCTGGATTTGTTAGCCAAGATATATATGTAATACATGCATATATTTGTATAAATATAAGGCAAATAGTGTGGACAAGGGAACATTCAGACGGACGAGTGAAAATCACACCAGACTTGTCCACTGCACAAGTGAACATTTTTGCTTATTTCTATCACGGATAGTGATAACTATGTGTATACCTATATGTATAAGTATGTGTATACCTTTATGTATAAGTATGTGTATAAGTATGTGTATACCTATATGTATAAGTATGTGTATAAGTATCTGCATAAGATGTGTCATAAAAGCGTAAAGAATTATGTGAATACAATGATACAAGGCTATCCTAGCCTTCTGACACTTAGATAGTATTTTCCACCTCTAATGTATCTCACTTATCACCCAATCTGTAGCGACTCGCCACACTAGACAGTGGCGCCACCTGTGAGTGGATTGCAGCGACTCAACACAGCGCTCACTCAGCAAGAAATTATCCCATGGATGGGTAGCAGGCTATACATATATATATATATATATATATATATATATATAGTAGTCTGCACTATACTCATAAACAAGGAGCCACGCGCACAGGTATGCATGGACAGGTTGAGTACACCAGGGAACCTAATGGTTAAGACAGTCTTCAGAGACCAGACGCAGTAGCCACATCGGTAGAGCGCAAGCTTCCCATGAGGAAGGTCGGGCATTAGAATCCCAGCCGAGTCAAACCAATAACTTATCAAATTGATCTTTGTCGCTACTTAGCCTGGTGCTTGACATAAATAGGATAGGGCAAGTACTGGTTAGTTCGGTGTTATGATAATGTGACCATGTGGGATATCGGTCCAGTCTGTGGGAAAGTGCATATAAAAGACCCCTTGCTGCTTATCGGAAAGAGTAGCCTATATGGCGTCAGCTGGTTTCCTCCAAAGAAATATGTCAGAATGACCATCTGCTTGATGTCCAATAGCCGATGATAAAAATCAGTGTGCTCTAGAGGCGTCGTTAAATAAAGCAAACTTTCGTGTGTGGGATATTGAGTCATAGCGTGTAGGATATCGGGTTAACTTATAGTGCCAGTGACCTGGTCTCCCAGTGAGGCAGCACTATAAAGTCGCCATGAGTGTGCGCTGTCACAAGTCGGCACACGTCCTGATATGACCTTAGATGTTGCCAGGACGTAAAACTCCAACAACCAACCAACCAATCAAGACCTTTCCCACAGAGCTTGCTGCAAAGTGAGCCGCTACCGACAACATTAGTTCTGGATTCTCCCGCCAGAGAGTGGGTCGGTGGAGGAAACTGCCTACTCCACACACTTTAGGAGAGTTTAATGTAATTTTATCCCAGCAGCCTCAATTATTCCCACATCATGCTCTGGTCTGCATGAGGAAGTTAGTGCCTCTCCGCTTCAGGCTGAGTAGCAGGTCATAAAATTCGCGATTATCAAGGCGGCGGGTGTAATTAGCATGATGGCCTCGAACTGGGGCAGGTCAAGTTGGCGCCACAGTCTCATCACAACCAGACACCTTCCCTCCCCCTTACCACCGCCCAGCCCCGTATGCACCCCCACCCTACCCCCACTCCACTCACACACCCACACACGCCCCCCACCTACACCCCCCACTCACACCCCATCTCTACCCCCATCCCCACCGCTACACCCACACACTCCCCCACCTCCACCCACCCCCACTCACACCACATCTTTACCCCCACTCACACCACCACCTCTACACCCACACACTCCCCCACCTCCACCCACCCCCATAATATATATAATATAAAAATTAAATATAAATATATATTATGTATTACATTTATTGATATGTATTAATAAATACTTTAAAGTCATATACTAAATATTGTATAGTCATATACTTTATATTTATAATTACTTTTAGTTACTTATTATTGATTTTTATTCATCTAGGTTCAGCGAAATTTAAATAAACTATTTATTTACATTCATATTTCTTTCTAAGATTTCTATTTAGTTTTTCCTTTACATTTATTGCTATTTATTTCTATTATTTCGTATTTCTATTTATTTCTATTCATTTGTTTATTTCTATTCATTCCTATTAATTTCTATAAATTTCTATTTATTTCTATTAAATATTATGTATTTATTTACATTAATAATCTTTTATTATTTCTCTTTTTTTCTTTACTATTTATTTATTGTTATGTTGA
>CM059202.1:21405451-21491651 GCA_030323885.1 Branchipolynoe longqiensis
CTAACCGCGGATAGCTACCTCAGGGTAGCGGGGGGTTTGAGAAATGTGTGAATCGGTATGCACCAATGTTTTAGCCGCTGCGGATAGCTAACCATGAGTTTATTTATAGATTTGGGAATTCCCTCTGCGTTTTTACCCGTATATTCGGCTCAAATCTATTGAATGCGATCATATTCAACAGAATTACATACACAATAAGTGAAATTTTATCAATTTAACCCTAAATACGAAGCGTTATTAAGGCTACCGCCGCATTGGTGGCAATATTAATAGTTATATTTTCGAATCGGCGAAGGTACAGTAAACAAACCGCCGCTACCGCCAGTATGAAAAGTGACGTCGATGCGGCGGCGGCGGCGATTTGTTTACATTACATTCGTCGATTCGAAAATATAACTATTAATATCGCCGCCAATGTGGCAGTAGCCTTAATAACGCTCCGCATTTAGGGTTAAATTGATAAAATTTCACTTATTGCATATGTAATTCTGTTAAATATGATCGCATTCAATAGATTGAGAGGCACACATGCACACTAACCGCCCCGGCTAGGCCGTAAACCCAACTCGGAAAGTGGTATAGCTTAGCCTAGGCTAAAGTATGCGGTTAGCGCTGGCACCGATTGGTGCATACTGATTATGCACATTTTGCGGGCCGGAGCTACACTAGCCGCGGTTAACGCCCTAACACCGATTGGTGCATACGGCCCCTGATCAGTTCCACCTGTGTGTATATGGACAGGCTTTTACCTCTCCAAACCTAAAAAAACTGCGTGGCGGGGTGTTTAGCCGCTATACCAACGCCGAATCCCCGAGTAGGCACCGGGCGTGGTGGCCTAATCGGTAGAGCGCGGGAGTCTCGTGCGGAAGGTCAGGAGTTCGTTTCCCCTTCGAGTCAAACCAATTCCTTAATAGTTGATACTTGTCGTTTCCTAGCCTGGTTCTTGGCATTAATAGGATAGGGCAAGGACTGGTCAACTCAGTGTCAGGATAATGTGACTGAGTGGGATATCGGGTCATTGTGCCATTGGCCTGATTTCCCAGTGGGGCAGCACTATAAAGTCGCAATGAGTGTGCACTGTCACAAGTGAGAGTGAAAATTGGGAGATTTGCACACGGAATCATAATATCGGAAGACAGTAGCCACAAATAGGAACTTTTCCTACAATTCGAAGTAAAAGTCGTCCTTGTCACCTGTTGTCTAATACGTGGTTTCGTGCGTATTTGACCTGATCTTCCAATTCATCGAGAGCTTCGCCAATTGTCCGCTAGTGCTCGGAGAAGGGCTGGAGCTGTAATCCGGCACTCACCTGGGTGTCCATTATAGCCTCAATGTGTCACTTGGTTGGTTGTTGGAGTTTAAGTTCTGGCAACATCTAAGGTCATATCACTGCAGGTACGATTTGTGATAGTGCACACTCATGACGACTTTATAGTGCTGGTCCACTAGGAGACCAGGCCACCAGCACCATGACGTGATATCCCACTCGGTCACATTATCCTGACACTGAGCTAACCAGTCCTTGCCCTCTTCTAATAATACCGTACGCCAGGATTGGAAGCGACAAGTATCAATTTGATAAGTCATTGGTTTGACTCGATCGGGAACCAAACTCCCGATCTCCCACACGTGAGCCCGGCGTTCTGCCGATTGGACCACCGCGCCCGGTGCAGACAGTCGCAGGAGCGAACTGTGTCTTCTCAGATCTGGTGTGAATACTAAGTACTAATCTTCACCACCTCCCACCCAAACAAGACATAACAACAAAACAAACAAAAACCTCTAAAAACCCAACCCGCCCCGTTTTACTTAAGGCAAACCGTACAACTCTCACCCAAAAAACAAACAGTGTTGTAATGGCGATGTCTTCTACCGTGTGTATGACAACAAAGCTCTTAATGGGTCTGATTCAATGGTGATATTGACTATGAAATCAAATGGAAATAGATTTAATTTAATTGCAAACTACCTAATTTCTATCTGTCGGCCCCCCCCCCCCCCCAAGCAACACCCTCTGTCTGACAAGTAAGCTCTTGGTGAGTATGATCATGGGAAACAAATGAAATTAATTAATGCAAACACCTAATTTCTATCCTCCTCCCCCCCCCCCCCCCCCAAGTAACACCCTCTGTCTGACAAGTAAGCTCTTGGTGAGTCTGATGCAAATCAAATGGAAATAGATTTAATTTAATTGCAAACAACCTAATTTCTATCTCCCCCACCCCCTAAAAAAAAACACCCTCATGAGTGTGGTAGTGTGAAGACCTGCTCTTATGAGCATATGAGAAGAAAGCTCTTGATCAGTCTGATTCAACAGCGCCATTCATTTTGAAATTGAATACAATTATTTTGATGATTGTTTTCCCTCTCCAGAATTCGCCATGATTCTTTCCCCGCCAAGTCCATTCCCTCAGGTGCCAGCAAGATTAGGCCGGGCTTTTAGTAGGCGGAGCGGGCGGGAATAGAAGTATAGAAGTGTGGGGGGGGGGGGGGGGGGGGGGGGGACACACAGACAGCCACACAGCCACGTGGACACACATACACACACGCGGACAGACATACGGTTAGTCACACAGACAGACCCATAGACAGAAACGCAGCCACACCCACCCACACAGACAGACAGATGTGTTGTAGGGTGTGTTGGTGGTGTATTGTAGGGCGTGGTGTATGCGTTGTAGGGTGTGGTGGTGGTGTATTGTAGGGCGTGGTGTATGTGTTAGATTGTAGGGGTGGTGTATGGTGTAGGGTGTGTTGGTGTGTATTGTAGGGCGGGTTAGGTCTAGGGTGTGTTGGTGTTTTGAGGGTGGTGTATGGTTGTAGGGTGTGTTGGTGGTGTATTGTAGGGCGTGGTGTATGTGTCGTAGGGTGTGTTGGTGGTGTATTGTAGGGTGTGGTGTATGTGTTGTAGGGTGTGTTGGTGGTGTATTGTAGGGCGTGGTGTATGTGTCGTAGGGTGTGTTGGTGGTGTATTGTAGGGTGTGGTGTATGTGTTGTAGGGTGTGTTGGTGGTGTATTGTAGGGCGTGGTGTATGTTTAGGGTGTGTTGGTGGTGTATTGTAGGGCGTGGTGTATGCGTTGTAGGGTGTGGTGGTGGTGTATTGTAGGGCGTGGTGTATGTGTTGTAGGGTGTGTTGGTGGTGTATTGTAGGGCGTGGTGTATGTGTTGTAGGGTGTGTTGGTGGTGTATTGTAGGGCGTGGTGTATGTGTTGTAGGGTGTGTTGGTGGTGTATTGTAGGGTGTGGTGTATGTGTTGTAGGGTGTGTTGGTGGTGTATTGTAGGGCGTGATGTATGTGTCATAGGGTGTGTTGGTAGTGTATTGTAGGGCGTGGTGTATGCGTTGTAGGGTGTGGTGGTGGTGTATTGTAGGGCGTGGTGTATGTGTTGTAGGGTGTGTTGGTGGTGTATTGTAGGGCGTGGTGTATGTGTTGTAGGGTGTGTTGGTGGTGTATTGTAGGGCGTGGTGTATGTGTTGTAGGGTGTGTTGGTGGTATATTGTAGGGCGTGGTGTATGTGTTGTAGGGTGTGTTGGTAGTGTATTGTAGGGCGTGGTGTATGTGCGGTAGAGTTATTCCATGTGTTGTAGGGTGTGTTGTAGGATGTGCATATAAATTAATACCCCTGTCACACTATGACGTAACGCGGTAGCGTAAGCCGATGTTGGTAAATTTTGCCATTACATCGAGATACGTTACTCGTTCGTTAAGCCTTTGTCGAGATACATCACATCAAGGCTTTGGACATACCCAAAACGTTTGACATAGCTCGACGTAAGGCCGTTATGTTGGGTTACGCTGCGCTCATGTTAGGCTTATGTCGAGATGCATTAGACATTCGTTAGAGCTACATCAGTCTACGTCGACTTACGGTAGACTGACGGAGAGCCTGGAGGAACGCCCAGCCTGCACGCTGACACTGTGGTGTTAATGTATCTCGACTTAGGTCTAATGTGTCTCTGACGTGTGTCTAACATTATTCTAATGTAAGTCCAACATGTCTTGATGTATTCGACGTAGTTGATGAACGGCTGGCATGTGCTTAACATATGTAGTGTACACCAATGTTCTTCTAACATAAGCGAACGTGGTGCGAACATTTTGCCTTTGAGTATATAAAGGCATCCGTTATGCTCACGGCGAGCCTCGCTGAGCATGCTGGACTGTTGTTAGATTGACGCTGCTCACTCGTGGGCCTGACGTCGACTCACATTATGAATTACATCAGAGTCACACTTAGCTACGTTAGGGTGGGCGTAATTATGCGAGTCCTATGCTAAGTCGACGCTAGGGTTTCGCTAGGCTGATGCACACTGGAGGCTCGTTAGCCTTATGTTGGGCTTCTCTTTTTTTTGTTGACGTTCTAACACGTTACAACTATGTTGGACCGATGTTTCACCTATGTCAACTACGTGGCATTGATGCCCAATTTGGCCCAGAAACGCAGAGAATTTCTATGTATCTCGACGTAAAAAAGTGATTTTTACATTGCTCACTTGCTGGCCTATTATGTCGTAGTGTGACAGGGGTATCACATACATCACACACATGTTTCTTTGCCACGGGACCAGGTTTATCAGACTTAGTCGTGTCATATCAGGTTTATCAGACGGGGCAGTGTGATATCAGTTTCATCAGACTGCGCCGGTCCCCTCCATTATCAACACCATTAATGGCTGGCGCACACCTACCGTTTGTGCGCGCCCACCTACCGTTTACGATGTAAAACTGCCCGTTTCGGGCACAAAAATCGCTAGGTGTGCGCCCCCCCGCGCACACCTAGCGATTGCGATTCGCCCATAAAACTCAGTTTTTAGTGCTAAAAGCGGACGTTTACGATTGCGATTCGCGATTCGAAAAACGAATCGGCTCGTTTTCAGTTTTAAGCGGGTCGGGTCGGGTCGCGAGTTTTAGTGCGCGAATCGTAAACGGGAGGTGTGCGCCAGCCATTAGGTGTTTAGTAAATGAAATTATAGGAGTATAAATAGATTCTCCTTTGGTCCCATGATTAGTTCGTTTCACTGTGACCTGAGGGCGCCACTCTGACCGTGGTGAGCGATGAGACACACGCAGGGTTTTAGTAACCCGAGTCTGTAACTGATAGATCAGCCATCTTTTATCCAACCCACTCTCTCCTCCACACACACACAAAGACACATGCACACCCCCCGCACACATACACTCAAACACCATGCACACCACACACACATACACACACCACAAACACTCATACATACACAAACACATACAGACACATCCATACACACACAGCCACACTTAAACTCACATACAGACATACACACAAACACACACATACACACACCACAAACACTCACACAAAGATACACACTTACACTCACACACAGACACATACACACCACAAACACCCACACACCGACACACACACACTCACACATACAGACACATACACGCACACCACACCACACACACATATACACATACACACACAGACACACACCACACACACTCACACACAGACACACTTACATTCACACACAGACACACATACACACATACACACCATAAACACCCACCCACCACAAACACACACAGACGCACACAAACACTCACACTTACAGACACAGACACCCACCCACCACAAACACTCACACATACAGACACACATGCACATACACACCCACACCACAAACACTCACAGACAGACACACACTTACACTAACACACATACACATACCACAAACACTCACAGACATATGCACACAAACACACACTCAAACACTCACACATACAGACACACACACCACAAACACTCACACATACAGACACACACGCACATACACACACACTTACACGTACACTCACACGCTACGCACGCACACTCAGACACGTGCATAGTTAGATCGGCCGGGTTGGCAGGATGGGTAGAGCGCTCGCTTTCCATGCAGGTTCAATCCCCGGCCGAGCCAAACCCAAAGCCGCCCTTGCCTGTTACTAACCATATCCCTAACAGTGTTAGGGATATGGTGGCGACATTAGGGAGTCTAGGTGGTGTACTGGTTAGCACAGTACTCCCGGACTAGCAAGAAGTGTGGGTTCGAAATCTGCTCTGGGCGCAATATTTCCCATTTCCATCACCCCCCACCCCCCTCCTCAAAGTTGCATAGTCCGATGGTCTTGAGTTTCTGACATTTTTCTGAGATAAGTATATTAAATTGATCATTATAATCTACCTTAATTTAGTTTGAAGTAACTTTTAATTTAAATGGCTACCTTTTAAGATATTTGAAATTCAAACATGTGAAAATAATTTTGTCAAGCACGCCAAAACTCTGATACCACAGGCTTCTGCAGTATCAGGTTCTATTAAATCGACTCAGTGTTCCCTTCTATGTGGCAACAAACACTTAATAAGTGCATCAGTATCTAAAGCCGTGTTCACACACACAACTTTAGGCCAAACTAGATAAGGCAAACTAGATGAGGCGAACTAGTGTCGTGTCCACACACGGAGCAGATTAGGGCGGAAATCGATATCTGCGCATGAGCAAGTCCATACTAACCAGCGCCAGTTTCGGTTAGTCGACGTCGCCACGAGAGAGTGTGGGTTCGACCTAGATATGCATAGACTGAGTCGTATTGTTTTGGAACGGTCAAAACTTCTGCTGGGCAGTGAAAACCTAAAAATAAATGATGAAAAAAATATCTGTGCACAGCTAGCGGTTTCAGAGACCAAATTATATAATATGCGCTTTTGATCGACTGGAAAATCAACAAACTCAGGTCTCGACTGCGCATGCGTATGACGTGCTTAAGCCGCTTCAAGTAAACCGATACCGTTCACATTAGGAAGTTGGGCCGACTTAAGCTAGTTCGGTTCATATAAGCTACCTTGCGTCGCGGTTTACATGAGGTGAACTAGTTGAGGCGAATCAGCCCTAATCCGCCTTAGCGTCGCGTCCACACGGCGAATATGAGCCGAACTAGACAAGGCGAACTAGTTGAGGCGACTTAACGCCCGTGTGTGAACACGGCTTAAGTTAGATATGTAGAATCAAATCTAGATAATTGTTTTGATTTTGAAAATTTGATGCTTCATCGGACTATGCAGTTTAATGACAGTAGCAATACGTGTTTAATAAGTACTCCAGTAGCCAAGTTAGATATGTAGGATTAAGTCTAGATCAGGCTTTTGGTTTAATAAATGTGATACCTTCATTGGGATATGTCGTTTTAAGCAAACTAAAGTAACTTGAGTTATCTTAGTTTGCTTTAAGTTGCAAAGTTCGATGGTTTTGAGTTTCTGCCAATTTTCTGAGATAAATATATTAAATTGATTCTCATATCCTCCCGGACCAGACTGGATGGCCGAATGAGTTAGAGCGTCCGTCTCCCCGTGTTGGTAGATCGTGGGTTCGAACCCTGGTCGAGTCAAACCAATGACTTAAAAATTGATACTTGTTGCTTCCTAGCCTTGCGCTCGGCATTATTAGGATAACGGAAGGACTGGTTGGCTCAGTGTCAGGATAATGTGACTGAGTGGGATATCAGGTCATGGTGGTGGTGGCCTGGTCTTCCAGTGGGGCAGTACTATAAAGTAGCCATGAGTGCACACTGTCACAAGTCGGTACCCATCCTGATATTACCTTAGATGTTGCTAGGATGTAAAACATCAAATAAACTCATATCCTCCCTTACTTTAGTTTGGCAAGCTTGCCAAAACTCTAACACCATCGGCTTCAGCTGTAACAGGCTCTATTAAATTAGATCAGTATTCCCTTCTGTGTGGTGATACATGTTTAATAAGTGCATCAGTATCTAAGTTAGATATTTATAAACAACTTTAGTTTAGATAATTGTTTTGGGTTTTCAAAATGTGATGCTTCATCGGACTATGCAACTTTAAAGCTGTTAAAAAAGTGTTATATAGTGTTCAGACAAATAGCGGTGGTTAGAGTTTCTGACCTTTTTCTAGGTCGGACTCCTAATCTGAAGGTCGGTGGTTCGATTCCCCATGCCCCCACCTCTGCCAATTTGGATTTCCACCGCTGTGTCTAATTAACAGTGTCATCAAAGGCCGGTTGCTCTCATACCATGTCTATGTGGTGTGGGAGGTTAAAAATCCCCTGGGTCGGTAAAAGTTGGGCTTTCCATCAACAAACTGTCTAATGGTGAAAACAAGTCTATTCAGACTTATCCATGATAGGCAGTATAAATCTTCAAGGAGGAGGGGGGGGGGGGAAACTATCAAGGATTTGTAGGTCACCATCAATTAAGTCATCAACCTAAATTATCAAATGTTATTTTAAAGCCATTCGATTTGACAGAGCTAGTTAGAAATGAAGAACAGCTCTTAATCTTATGGGTAATATGTTTAAATATGTGCTGTTTTTTAAATGGGCAGAAAAAGAGGGTGGGGGGAAAATATCAAGGATTTGTAGGTTACACTATTAACTCATCAAACGATTGGAATGTAAATCTTTTCTAATTTTCTTTGAAGCAGCTCGATTCGATGGAGCTAGTTATAAATGACTAACAGCTGGTATTGGTGATATGTCACCTTGTGAATGTGTGAGCCGGCTTAGTGTGGATTGAGGGTCTCTGTGAGACTTCCATGGAAATGGATTCACATTGTTTGTAGTGGGGGGGGGGGGCGGGGTCGACAGGAAAACATTTCTCCTACAACGTACAAGTAGCAAATAGGTGATTGCAGATAGAACTTAAATGGCTGGCATGGGGGGGGGGGGGTGGTAGGAGGGGTGGGGGGGTGAGCTGTTTTGGGTGTAACCAGTCATGGTGTAAGTGATCCGGTAGGTTGTGTACGTGTGTGTGTATGTTAAAGTAGACTTGTATGGGTGTGGGTGTGGGTGAGGGTGAGGGTGTGGGTGAGGGTGTGGGTGTGGGTGAGTAAGCATGTGTTTGCGTAGACCTCTAATTGTGGTGGCGTATATGTTTGTGTATGTTTGAGGTTGAGTGTGTGTTCGTGCAGATATGTGCGTATATAGATAGGTGAGATAAATGAATGTAGTGTGAGAATCCTGCCAACATTAATGGTTTGGAATCATGTGTTTATGGAGTTCAAAAGGAGATAAAAGTTGCATAAGATGGTGATTTTGAGTTTCTAAGCTATTTTTATAGATAAATGCGTTAGGGGGATCATTAGAATCAACTTTACCTCAGTTTGAAGTAACTTTACCTCAGTGTGAAGTAATTTTACTTTAGTTTGAAGTAATTTTACTTTAGTTTGAAGTAATTTTACTTTAGTTTGAAGTAATTTTACTTTAGTTTGAAGTAATTTTACTTTAGTTTGAAGTAATTTTACTTTAGTTTGAAGTAATTTTACTTTAGTTTGAAGTAATTTTACTTTAGTTAGAATCAACTTTACTTTAGTTTGAAGTAACTTTTCTTGGATTAACCGATCATTTGGATTAACCGACTTTGGTTTAGCCAACCTTTTTATATGATAAATGGTAGTATTTTGCCGGGCCGCCGAAAAAAGTTTGGATTAACCGTTTGTTTAACCGAGCTTGGTTTAACGGGGTTATACTGTAGCATGTATAGGGTATAGGGTCAGGGTAAATGTTTGCGTTTATAAAAAATTGTTTCCATCGGATTATGCAGCTTTAAGGTATGTGGTCTATTGTGAAGGATATAGATCGGAGGGACAACCACCCAACTTCCGGTTGTGTAAAAATGATGGGTCGCAGCTTCACTCTTTCAGTGACCTTGACATATATAGAACCATTAGTGACCTCTCACCCTCACTTCCGGTTGTGTAAACAGGCCGGATCAGTTGAGCGTCCGTCTCCCGTTTTGGTAAATCGTGGGATTCCAACCCATGGGTTCGAACGCTGGTTGGGTCAAACCAATGACTTAAAAGGTGATTCTTGTCGCTTCCTAGCCAGGTGCTCAGCATTATTAGGATAGGGCAAGGACTGGTTGGTTCAGTGTCAGGATAATGTATACGAGTGGGATATCAGGTCATTGTTCTGGTGGCCTCGTCTCCCAGTGGGGCAGCACTATAAAGTCACCATGAGTGCGCACTGTCAAGCACAAGTCGGTACCCGTCCTGGTATGACCTTAGAAGTTGCCAGGATGTAAAACTCCAACAACCAACCAACGTGTAACTGTAAGCCCTCCAGTGGCAGCTTCAGCTTCAGCCCGCTCCTCAGAGACGAGCTGACAGTAGCCCGGAATGCACGTGTAGGCGCCTGATCCGTGTCGTCGACATACAGACAATACCAGGGGTGCCATGTGATACCCCTCTGGGGCGCCACCTACCGGAAGGGGCAACCCCTCACAGCTGGTTCTCAGCCAGCGAGACGCTGCACTAACTGCACGCCGCCACCCAGCAGTGGCGTTTGTTTGTTGTTGGGAGTTTCATGTCCTGGCAACATCTAAGGTCATATCAGGACGGGTAGCGACTTGTGGCAGTGCACACTCATGGTGACTTTACGGTGCTGCCCCACTGGGAGTCCAGGCTATCATGTCAGCACAATGACCTGATATTCCACTCAGACACATTATTCTGACACTGAGTCAGTCAGACCTTGCCCTGTCCTAATAATGCTGAGCGCCTGGCTACGAAGTGACAAGTACACATTTTTAAGTCCTTGGTTTGACTCAAACCTGCGAGTTTTAATCCCATGATATACTGAAAGGGAAGACGGACGCTCAACTCATTCGACCATCCCGTCTCGTCCCCTGAGGTGACACTGCCCAGCGTATTTGCCCACAAATTCCTAGCCACTGCACTTATGGTGCAGTGGCTAGGAATGGGATGCCACTATTGTGACAGTATAAAAATATATGGCGCATAGCTTCAGTCAATGCATTTATACATTTGCGTAAGGTATTTGCTGACGCTGATGAAAAACAGATGGATGTGTCTATTTAATCGAGGGGTGTGGGGGTGAGCTTAGGCTGCTGAACAGCATTGTTCATGCTGTAGCGTTTACATGACATCCGAGCCTATTGGGGCGTAAGCGACACCAGTGGACTCAGTCATCGTTATGCTCAGGATGTCGTTTGTGGACTTAGACATTTTAAAGCTATGATCATATAGACTTTTGTCACTTCGTATATTTGGATCTCAAACACCACCATTCTAACCCTTAAAGCTGCATAGTCCGAATTTTCAAACCCAAACCAATAATCTAAATTTGATTTGACATATCTAACTTAGATACTGATGCACTTATACAGAAATTCAAAACCATCGGACTATGCAACTTTAAAGGAGCTGGGATAATATCTCTTAAAGCTGCATAGTCCGATGAAAGCATAAAAATAAACCAAAACACTCATCTAGATTTGATCCTATATATCCAAATTAAGTACCAGTGCACTTAAGCATTTGCGAATCCTAAGTACATCTTACTACTGAAGCTTATGGTGCCCGCATTTTGACACCCGCAGCAAATTTAATTTGGCCTGTTTTCACTTCAAATATCTCCAAATTTAGCAATTTACATTCAAAGTTACTTCAAACTAAAAGTAAGTAAAGTAGATTATAGCAATCAACCTAATGTATTTACTTTTTGTAATAAAAAAAGAAGAAGCCGAAACTGCAACTTTAAGAATATGCTCGTGCAAACTCACCCTGCTTTAAATACTCGTATAAGACATGTGTTGCATAATTATAAATGGATCCATTTATAATATGGATCCATTTATTTTTAAGGTACATATCGATGCAAATATATATGCAACTATATATGTTTGTGTATACACACATATACATGTATACATATGTATCTATATTTATGTTATGTACACTTACAAAATTTGAATATTCCCTCAAATAATGAGATATATCAAATTACCGAGTTCAATGCAAATTCCGGTCTATTAAGAAGTACAAAGTAATTGATCTACCAAAACCTAAATTAAGTGTTAACAAAATTAGTTGTTGTTTTTCTTAAAGAAGAAAATCACAACTGTGCTAGATATATTTAAAAATAAGTAAAGCTGGCTGACTCGAGGATTTATTAGTAAAGAAACCCTTAAAACACCGCAACGCAGTGGCTCGGTGAATTGTTTGTAAATGGCCTACCGGTACTAGCAGGTTCTATTTTGAACCACCAGGGCGCGCGCGAGTGGCTGCGCTAGACTTCACGAGGAGCAGGAGCAAGAGGAGGAGGAGGAGGAGGAGGGCGCCCCATCACCACTGCCACACGCATCCGGGCCATCACAGACACTGGAGCAGCGGGAGGGAGGCGCCCGGAGGAACGGGAGGCGGTGGTGAGGTCAGGTCAGCCCTGTAGGAGCAGGAGGAGGAGGAGGAGGCAGAGGAGGAGGGGGAGGGCGCCACCACGAACACTGAGGGCAGCGGGAGGGAGCTGTCCGAAGGAACGGGGGAGGGCGGGAGATCCCCGAAGTAACGGGGAGGGAGGGAGCTGTCGGGTCAGCTCTGTAGGAGCAAGAGGAAGAGGCGGAAGTGAGAGAAGAGTGAGAAGACAGGGGAAGAAAGAGAAGAGAGAAGAAGAGTGAGAACAGAGGAAGAGCGGGGTAAATACAACTAAGAGGAGGAAGGGGCGTTGCCATCTGTAACTACTACAACTACTCGTAGTCATACTGCTACTGGAGAACACGCCGAGCTACTGGAGAACTCCAGGGGGGTTAAACTCACACCCACGCAACCACACACATGCAATCAGCAGAGCCCGGATCCAAAGATCACTGACTGCCGGGGTCGTCACGCCCTGAAGGAGAGAGACACTGGAGGCGAAATAACTGTGGTGCGTGGTGTGGTGTGATGAGATAAGATGAGATCTGCGCTTAGTGGAATAAATATATGGTCGACGGTGGATCCTGAGGAGAGACTGCACCATACACACACACAGTGCAGGCGTAACGCTAATGCCCCTTGAAGGTGGCGCCGTGTGTCCATACCTACTGGAGGAGAGGCTGCTGCCAGTTGCCACCAGAGGTGTGTAGGTGTGTAAGGACGTGTGTCAGTGGTGCTCTGTTGTGATAGATTGGTTGGGTGTTGGAGTTTTGCGTCCTGGCAACATCTAAGGCCGTATCAGGACGGTGTTGTGATAGACAACCTGTCCAGCATACACCTTGTGTGTGTACACACACACATACACACACATTACACACACACACACCTACCTACGTTTATTAACAAGACAAGAGGGAGGAGCTATTGCCATTCACTGGATATATGGTGATTTAGGAAACTGTCGACTCTAATTGGGAGCTATACTCACGGAAGTGATTATTATTTATATTATCATTATAAATATGATTAATATTATCATCATTAATATTATTATAGTAACGTGATACTAAAAAAAACACCACTTACGCGAGGAACCAACCACAAGTTCTAAAGAATAACCGATTCAATTTATTGTTTATTTGTGAGTGAAACTCCCCCAAGTGAAAATCAATCAGCGATGTGTGCGTGAACCTTCTCCCACCCACCCACCTACCCGCGTTGGAAAATGGTCAGTGTGGTAGTGGCGGTGGCGTTTTCCCTGGACGAAGGCGGGAACAGCAGGGAGATTTACTATCACCCACGAGACACAGGAAGTCCTACCGCCGCGCCCCCACGCGGACAGAGCGAGAACTAGCGACACACAAGGCGCCATGGATGCAGCTCGTCCAACGTCACCAGGTATTTACCTACCCGTTACCACGCACTAAGCACGTCACTGACCAGATGTTGTCCTCTTCTATTGCAGGCGTTAATTGAATATATTTTTTTCTCCCCAAATATTTTTATTACTATTGTAAATACCTAGTGTATTGTTTATTTTAATTAATTGTATTACGGTCTTGGTTGAATTGCAGGTTTCCTTCCGGGTGGACGGATACCTTCATTTTCTGTGGAAACAATGGATGTGGGTTGTGCTCTTGTGAATTAATATTGTGGAAATTTAATTTCAGTTACATCGGTGGATTACTTCAGCTCAATATTTTGATAATCTGATGTGTTTATTTGTATTTCATTTCACCAAATGCTACATTTCCAGGTGGCAATTCAAGCATTCAATTTCTCTTTCAATACAGGTAAAATATTATCCTGGTGCTTTTCTTTGTCTTTCATTTCACCAACTGCTACATTTCCAGGTGACAATTTAAGCATTCAATTTCTCTTTCAATACAGGTAAAATACTATCGATTCAAGTAACATCACCTGGTGTTAACTAGTTTAAACTGTGCCATGTACTTAACAAAACAAAAAAAATCATCTTTACGTCTTATGTAAGCAGTTAACACGCGCGTTACTATAAGGTATACCAACTTGTGTGGGTCAATAAAGGATTGATTAAATACCAGTATTTATATGAAATTAAAATTGAAGTAAAGAATACCATATTGCCGGGTGACTCAGAAGTCGAGTGCGATATATTCTGCAAATTGTCTGTTCAATAGCTATTGTGTTAACTCACTTTATACCCCTCACTCTACATACACCATAACCCACATGCCAATCAAGCCACACTGGCAATGTAGCTACCACAGCAGCCATACACCATAACCCACATGCCAATCAATCCACACTGGCAATGTAGCTACCACAGCAGCCATACACCATAACCCACATGCCAATCAATCCACACTGGCAATGTAGCTACCACAGCAGCCATACACCATAACCCACATGCCAATCAATCCACACTGGCAATGTAGCTACCACAGCAGCCATACACCATAACCCACATGCCAATCAATCCACACTGGCAATGTAGCTACCACAGCAGCCATACACCATAACCCACATGCCAATCAATCCACACTGGCAATGTAGCTACCACAGCAGCCATACACCATAACCCACATGCCAATCAATCCACACTGGCAATGTAGCTACCACAGCAGCCATACACCATAACCCACATGCCAATCAATCCACACTGGCAATGTAGCTACCACAGCAGCCATACACCATAACCCACATGCCAATCAATCCACACTGGCAATGTAGCTACCACAGCAGCCATACACCATAACCCACATGCCAATCAATCCACACATTGGCAATGTAGCTACCACAGCAGCCCAATCACAACACACCCTCAGCTGAACTCCTCAGCTGCAAAACCCTCCATGGTCACTCCGATCCCCACCACCGGACTGACCACAACAACCTTTTTTTTGGGGGGGTGGGGGGTACACGTATTTAATCTATCCAACAAAATGCATGTACTGAAATATTCTTATGTGATTTTGTACTAAAGTGAAAATATGAAAAATTGGATATTGACACCTTTCATCTACCAAAACCTGTTTTTTTCCCCGTTTTTTGTTGTTGTGTAAGAGGCAATCTTATTTTGTTTAACTAATCAATAAAATCTTATTTGATTTTAATATGTGTGTGAAAATGATGTTATAGATGTGTGCTAAGATGTTATCAGGTTATTATGGGTGGATGTTAGTTGTTACATGGTTAATTTTAACAGCCTTCTCAATTTGTATAACATCAAAATCAAAAAGTGAAAAAACTAAATTTAAATTCTGACATATGCAGAACATACAAACCTTCATATAAGTATTGATTCTGCTATTATTTGGAATATTTTCACTTTTGGTTTCCATGTCCCAAAAGTGGTACACAACTTCTGAGAACGACCCATATAGGATGTTTCTGTATTGGTGGCGCAATGGTGAGGTGTGTAATGGATCACTACTCGGCATACATTGCCCCGTTTTGTAGTGCACTTCAGACGACCATCAACATCTGCTCACTGCAATCTTATCTGGATGGGATGGCTAAATCACTAAGAGCGCTGGCTCGCTTCCTGTGCAGGAGTTTCTTGGTAAAAAAACCCAGCCGAGCTAAACCAATGACTTCCGAAGACTGATACTTGTCGCTATCGAGCCAGGCAGTTGGCATTCATAGGATAGGGCAAGGACTGGTTAACCCAGTATCAAGATAATGTAACTGAATGGGATATCGGTCATGGTCTGGGTGGTCTGGTCTCCCAGTGGGGCAGCACTATAAAGTTGCTATGAGTGTACACTGTGACAAGTTGGTACCTGTTCTGATATAACCATAGATGTTGCTAGGATGTAAAACCCCAACAAGTTACTACCATTGCCACACACAGACACACTCTCTCCGTGAGGACTAGTGATTATAGTTAATGCTGATGACATGACATCTCCCCTATTATCGCCCACCAATTATGTCTTGTCATCCCTCTGCCCCCTTTGTACCGCTACCTTATCTATTGTATCTGAGTCTTTAGATCTTATCGTTCGAAAACACATTGAAATCCAATCCTACAGGTGAATGTGTATGGTTGGCTGTGAAGGTCATAACAAACATTTGTGTAGGTATGTGTAATGGGCCTCGGGATGGGCAGAGTGAGTGGACTTCTACTTCACGCTAGTGGAAATTAGCTTCAAAGTTCTACTCGAAGGGCCTGTATAAAATCATCACCACAGGAACCATTATGCATGCTTAGCCTACACTAAGTAATATCTTTTGATAATATTACGCATTACCACTTACATTCACGAAGACAATGACCTACTTTTGGCTGAGGCCCATCTGAAATCACGCCACCCACTGACGACAACTAGTATGTATACCTACACAAAGTAAAGTCATGCCTTTCGATAACATTACCTCTACAAAGACGATGCCATATCTCTTTACCGAGGCCCATCTGAAATCACTCTACCCACTGATGACAACTATTACGTATACCTACTTGCACTAAGAAAAGCCATGCTTTTCGATAATATTATGCATTACCACTTTTCAACACATACTCGCAAGAAACCAACTGTTCTGGGCAAGCACAGTTTAGGGCTGTGTGGTTCTCTATTCATTGCAGCTATTTTCAGTGCCTGCTGTGGTGTTGGGGTTGGTGGTGTGGTGGTGGTTTCTGGGGATGGGGTTGTGTCTGTAGAGTTGGGATGTGTGTGGGTTGTTAAGGTACTCTTACAATGCATGCTGAAGTCTACACACACCACCTTCTGGTGTGACCAGACAGGATGGCCGAATGAGTTGAGCGTCCGTCTCCCATTTTGGTAGATTGTGGGATTCAAACCCTGGTCGAGTCAACCCAATGACTTATAAAATTTATACTCGTCGCTTCCTAGCCAGGCAGGTGCTCTGCATTAATAGGATTGGGCAAGGACTGGTTGGCTCAGTATCAGGATAATGTGACTGAATGGGATATCGGATAATGGGACTGGTGGCCTGGTCTCCCAGTGCGGCAGCACTATGAAGTCGCCATGAGTGTACACTGTCACAAGTCAGTACCCGTCCTGATATGACCTTAGATGTTGCGAGGACGTAAAACTTCAAGAACCAACCACCCGTCCCCCACCCACCTTCACGCCGCGTATTTAAAACACCGTATATCCCTTAGAGTTATGAACCAGATGGCTGCCCATACTATAACGGTGGGACCTGCCACCCCCCCCCACCACCCCCATCGCCCTCCCCCCACCCTCCCACATTATTGATGATCCATGTCTAGCTATAACGGCCAAACCAAAAGGCGCCACAACTCAGGTGTCGTACATGGCACACTACACAGTATACTGCGGCCATCCCAATTACACACGTTGAGTAGTCTGATGGTAGCCCAGTGTCAACTATTTAAAAATTGAGTATGTTATATTATTATTGTTATTGTGGTAATAAATTGTTCTTATGTATATTTTTATTTGATTATTAATTGATTAAAATGTATTATTATTGATTTTTTTGGATTTTTTATTATTATATATAAGTGTATTTGTGCGTTATGGAGTAGGTATAATAATATGGACAAATAATAACAATGACATAAAATAATATATATATATATATGTAATTATATATTATATGTATACATACACACACATATTATATATGTATCCGGGTCACAGTGCTGGTAGCCTGGTTCATTTACCACTCGCAGGTGGCGCCCCATTGGGTAACTGGAGGCTAGTGTATAATATACACACATCGTATTGTTTATCTAACCTGGAGGAACTGAAGAGGGAGAAGCGTGTCTTGTTTATATTATATAGGGAGCGGGACGTAGCTCAGGCAGTAGAGTGTCCCACTGTAAAGGTGTGGGTCATCCGATCGATCCTGCTCAGTGGACCCATTTGCAGTTTGGGCTATTTTCTGTTCCAACCAGTGGGCCACAACTGGTTCACCAAAAGCTGTGGTATGCACTGTCCTGTCTGTGGGAAAGTGCATATATATAAAAGACCCCTTTCTGATTATCGGAAAGAGTAGCCTACATCTTAGTGTTTTTAAAAAAAGACAACAACTACCGTGCACTGCTCCAGGGTCTAGTTGCATCTTGTAGGGGCCGGTAACATCAAAGCAGTCAACTTAGGATGTTAAAATCTCAGGGAGGAAAGATATCTCCGCGATTCCACGGATTTCTACATTTATTTTGCGATTTTTGATAATCGCCAATTAGCTATAACGAAATGCCAAAGATACACAGGGCAGCGTTTGTCAGTCAACATCCCATTCTCATGACCATCGACGTTGCTAGGGCATAACATGCAAATAAAAAGAACAACAAGGAGTAATTGCAGAGAGAGAAAAGGGGAATTGGTGTTTTGGGCGATAATACAGCCACGACAAGGACAGGCGAACGCTCTCCAAGGATAGTCTGTAATGATTAATGGAATGGAGTTGGGATAGTGCTTGGAGAGTACTCGATGAAACCTGACTTCTGGGAATTTCCCTGCGATTCTCAGACAGTGCTGAGCCTATGGGAGAATGTGGAAATAGCCACAAATTATACAATGTAAGACAATATTTAGTGATTCCTTTGAGGATTATTTATAGATTTCTCGGGAGATTTCCGTTTAATTTTTTAGAGAATAATATCACTTTCATCCCTGATTTATCTTAAAGAGATGACAGAGTCTGAAAACCAACGGATTGTGCAACTTTAATGTAGTCTGGACATCTACATAGATACTCCAGTGTGCCATCACTTATCAACCAGACGGGATGGCCGAATGAGTTGAGCGTCCGTCTCCCGTTTGGTAGATTGTGGTATTTGAACACAGCTTCACACCCTGGTCGAGTCAAACCAATGACTTAAACAATTTATACTTGTCACTTCCTAGCCAGGCACTTGGCATTATTAGGATACAGCAAGGACTGGTTGGCTCAGTGCCAGGATAATGTGACTGAGTGGGATATCAGGTCATGGTGCTAGCAGCCTGGTCTCCCAATGGGGCAGCACTATAAAGTCACCATGAGTGAGCACTGTCACAAGTCAGGACCTATCCTGATATGACCTTAGATGTTGCCAGGATATAACACTCCAGCAACCAACCATCACTTACCGACAGGTCAGATTAAGCAGGGTGGTTCCCACACAGAAAATAAATGACATGTCAGGAGAAAGTTGGTCAATGTTGTTAACCCATAAGCGTGGACACGATGGAGCAATATAAGTGGGGGGAGAGTGGAACTCTTAAAGGTCAACAAACAGGACCAATATTTAATGTATTTGACATATTATGGTGGAATATGCATTGATAAGAAATTTCCGATTTTGTTCAAGGTAGGTTTCCAATTTAATTGGTTGGTTGTTGGAGTTTTACGTCCTGGTAACATACCATCTAAGGACGGGTACTAACTTGTGACAGTGCACACTCATGGTGACTTTATAGTGTTTCCCCACTGGGAGACCAGGCCACCAGCACCATAACCTGATATGCCACTTAGTCAAATTGTCCTGACACTGAGCCAACCAGTTCTTGTCCTATCCTAATAATGCAGAGCGCCAGGCTAGGAAGTGACAAGTATACATTTTTAAGTCATTGATTTGACTTGACCAGGGTTCGAATCCCAGGATCTACCAAAACGGGAGGCGGACACTCAACTCATTCGGCCATCCCGTCTGGTCTCGATCCAAGGAGATATATACCTACACATACATATATGTATACATGTATCCATGTCCGTAAATATACATACATTTATATCTATTCCTATGCATATGCATGGATTTATATATATGTATATATTCTGTATTCTCACGGGGTAGCACCCATGTGTGCCAGTCCCCACTTGGCCAATATTTCATGAACGCCCACCCCTTAAATGTCTAAAGCTGTATTCACACGGGCAAAATCTAAAGCGATCTCCAGGAGGCGAATCATATGAAGCGATTTAGATGCGCGTTCACACGGACACTGCGTGAGGCGGAAGTGGATATCTGCGCATGAGCAAGTCCAGGCTAACCAGCGCCATTTTGGGTTCGACGACGAAGGCACCAGAGAGTGTGGGTTCGACCTAGATATGTATTTAATTAATCGTATTGGTTTGGAACGGTCAAAACTTCTGCTGGGCAGTGAAACCCTAAAAATAAATGATGAAAAAAATATCTGTGCATAGATAGCAGTTTCATTAATTAAATTATATAATATGCGCTTTTGATCGACCGGAAAGTCAACAAACTGAGGTGTCGACTGCGCATGCGTGTGACGTCCTAAATCGCTTCATATGCGTTCACACGGGCAAGATAAAACGTTTCAACATAGATCGCTTCCTGTATACTACCTAGCGAAGCGTTTTACATTAAACGATTTATATGAATCGATTCAGCCCTAAAACGCCTCACCGTCGCGTTCACACGGCAAATGTGAGTCGCAGTACGCGAGGCGTTTCGCGTGAGGCGTTTTAACTCGCCCGTGTGAATACAGCTTATGTGTGGGTAAACGCCCACTTCAATGATTTGCCAATTTAAACGCGCAGGGCGTTAACCCACGAGAATACAGTGTATATATTATATATATATATATATATATTATATATATATATATATGTATATATGGATAGTGATAAACCGTTTGTGTAATAAACTCTGTAGCAGTCCCCCCCCCCCCCCCCGTCTTGTGGGGGTGGGTGGAGACCAGCATGCACCTCGCCTCCCCTCTTCTCGGGGCTGCCTTTGACACTGGGTCGTATACATTTATAGAGGGAGTGCACGTGACGTCATTACTTAGCAATCAGTGGTCAGCGGCCTGTCATCTTGGATTACCAGCACCCTCCCTAGCCATGTTGTGAATGCATGCAGATGCAGTAAAACAGAGTTTTTTTTTGTGTTCTGGGAGGTTCTGGGAGGTTTACTTCCAATGTGTTTACTTACAGCACTTTATGTGTGAGGCGAAACTGCTCAAAAGAGTGACAAATAAACCATCAAATCAGTAAATAAGCACAGTGTAGGCAGTTGCAAGCCTTCTGTATGTCATCCAATATGGCCACCGAAAGTTATCTTGTGACATCATTACACCCCGTCTATATAATCACTCGCCATGAAGATGGCCTGTAGTTAACACGCCATTCAATCATCACTCGCTCACTATACACAGCAATCTACTTATACTATAGCCGAATAGCACAGCACAATATTCGCCATGTTTTAGCGCGTTTTTTTTTTTATGTATGTCTGGGTATCAGAAATATATGTGTTCATTTCTACAGTCCTAACAATAGTTCTGCCATTCAACGCGAGGGTGTGGAGGAGGATAGAAAAGAAATC
Organism: Branchipolynoe longqiensis; assembly: GCA_030323885.1. Classification (NCBI taxonomy): domain Eukaryota; kingdom Metazoa; phylum Annelida; class Polychaeta; order Phyllodocida; family Polynoidae; genus Branchipolynoe; species Branchipolynoe longqiensis. The sequence continues at coordinate 21,426,911 of CM059202.1, forward strand.
TAGGTCATATCAATCAACATAGCTACTAATTAATATCTAGGGCACAGTAATTGATCTGCTATTTTCTAACATGAGGCTCAGCAAATGATTCTCGGGAATGTTAACTACATGACCCCCTTTCAGACTATTGTCTTTACGTCCTTGCAACATCTAAGGTCATATCCAGACTGTCTTTCAAACTGTTAACCATCTGACGTGATAACGGTAATCACAATAATAAGTAATATTCCATTCCGTATCTTTTAAAAGATAGACGCTTGATCCATGGTAAAGATAGTTGCATGAGCCTTCTTAGTCCATGTTACAGCTAAATGCATGACCGCTTTACAGCTAAGCACATGTCATGTGTTAAAGCTAATCATAAATTTAATCACGCTTTAATTCTAATTATGTGATCCATGTTATGGCTAACCACATGACCTATATTGATACTAAGCACATGCCCCATATAGAAATTAAGCACATGACCCATGTCTAAGCCAATCACATGACCTATTTTGATATGAAGCACATGGCTCAGTCATATTGGAGTTAAGCACATGACCCATGCTAAAGCTAATCACATGACCTGTATTGATACTAAGCACATGACTCATATTGGAGTTAAGTACATGACCCATGTTAAGGCTAATCACATGACCTAGATTGATACTAAACTAAAATGGCCAATGTTAAAGGTAAGCACGGGGAGAGGGAGATGTCCTGCAGAACAAACAAGCAGCCAGTCAGTTTTCACAGAGGCGTTAAAGAGGAAACACGAGTTCCAATCGAAGCAATTCATAATCATTTGTATTACCTGCAAACATCGCTTCAGGTGCATAAAAGACCAACTTAGTCTACATGACCTTTATCTGGGCATTAAATTCAAATCACAAATAATGATTATGGTGTCACAAGCTTTCGTAGAGCTTAAGTGGTGTTTACCTGCCGACTGAGTCTACCGTGTAAGTACCTTCCCCCACAGGAGCCTCGGTCATCATGTAAGACGTCAGGTCCCGAGCCGTGCCTTTGGGTAGATATCCTAGCTTATGATGATGAACAGGTGTCACTGTTCTTCATTGGTGTCAGGGCGTTCCTTACATATATGTGTGTATGCATTGACTGAAGTTGTGTGTAGTGGGGGGCATGTGGCCTGTATTTAATTTTAAATTGCTTTGTCCAATGAAATCATGCAATTTGTCGAGTTAAAGCAATTATCTAGATTTGATTCTACATATAAAACTTAGATACTGGTGTGCTTATTAAGCATTTTGTTGCTGCATAGAACGGAATACTGAGTCAATTTAATAGAAGCTGTTACTGTAGAAGCGTTTGAGTTTTGACCGAAAAACACAACCAGATGGGATGGCCGAATGAGTTGAGCGTCTGTCTCATGTTTTGGTAGATCATTGGATTCAAACGCATGGGTTCTAACCCCGGTCAAGTTAAACCAAATAACTTAAAAATTGATACTTGTCACTTATTAGCCAGGCGCTCGGCATTATTAGGATATGGCAAGGACTGGTTGGCTCAGTGTGATATCAGGTCATGGTGCCGGGGGCATGGTCTCCCAGTGGGACAGCACTATAAAGTTGCAATGAGTGCACACTGTGACAAGTCGGTACCCATCCTGATATGACCTGAGATGTTGCCAGGACGTAAAAGTCCAGCAACCAGCAGAAAATGGCCGCCATTGTGTACCTGTAACTATTAAAACGAACCCACTCATTCCCCACCATACAAGGATTCCTTTTACCCCCCACCAAAGACACATCTTTTTTAAACACAAAAGAATATGTCAAAACTTGCCAACTGGAGAAAGCTCCTATAAAACCTTTAAAAAAGAAAGAAAGAACAATTTTAAAAAAGGAAAAAGAGAACACATGACTGGAATGTTGACATCAGCCACTAGACCACATCCTTGTGCACAGGGAGACTTGAACCCATGACCTCTAGGCCCATGTGGGTGGGTCTGCAAACCATTGACTCAAACGCCAGGACCGAACAAAGCACACAGGAGATACACACATCCTGCCTTGTGTGGGTGAGGGGGAGGGTGTGTGTGGGGCGTGGGCAGAACGGAGGGGGCCCGTTGTACCAGTTGTGCACCAATAATTTACCGCACAGTGCCTTTATTAGTTCTCTTCTCAGAAATATGATTTTTCTGCGGATTCTCAGATTTCCGAGTTTTTAATAATTTAATGAAAGTTGGTCAATCTTGTGATTCCTACAGATGCTGTGAAAATAAATAGTCTGTGTTATGTAAGCGACTAAAGGCGTCAGTTGCTTGTATAAAGAAAGGAAAAGTGTATATTCTTTTGCTAAAAATACTACTTTTAAGGCCCTTAAAATGCTTAACTTGCATGAGGTTCTGGGGCGCCATTGGGCCCCCATTCGGGGGCTCCCCAGACATGATGTCCATGGTAGGCCTAACCCTTAGGCTAACCTTCAGAGTTAAAATATTGTCATGGAGGTGATGAACATGGGAAATATTGCGCCTAGAGTGGGAATCGAACCCGCATCTCTTGCATTCCGGGCAGTGTGCTAACCATTACACCACTTAGGCTCCCTGATATCACCACCCTACCCACGTCTACCTGGCTATGTATCTCCTTACCTGAGAGGTCAGTGCAGACCACTAGTACTACAGGAGCATCGTGAAAGAAGTGGGTTCGCACTAAATTTGGGTTCAATTTACTGAATTACTTTTCAATTAAAGAAATCTGTCTCCATTGAATCATTGCGCTGTATATCAGAATTTATGATTGCGTAAAAATTGGGGTTTCACTGTATACGCATACCCCATCCAAAAGCCAGGATCCAGGGACCAGGTTATGCGACAGTAAATATGTCGGTCAGTGGCTTCACCGTCACCTTATGCACAGGCCAGGGTGCCGGTTGATGCCAGCATCCAGACCGGGTCTTCTGTAGCCTCTGGACCCACACATACCACCATGTCGATTATTAGCGTCCATACCACCATGTCCCTTATCGCCCATACCACCATGTCCCTTATTATCACCCATACCACCATGTCCCTTATTATCGCCCATACCACCATGTCGATTATTATCGTCCATACCACCATGTCCCTTATTATCGCCCATACCACCATGTCCATTATTATCGCCCATACCACCATGTCCATTATTATCGCCCATACCACCATGTCCATTATTATCGTCCATACCACCTTGTCCCTTATTATCGCCCATACCACCATGTCCCTTATTATCGCCCATACCACCATGTCCCTTATTATCACCCATACCACCATGTCCCTTATTATCGCCCATACCACCATGTCGATTATTATCGTCCATACCACCATGTTCCTTATTATCGCCCATACGACCATGTCCCTTATTATCGCCCATACCACCATGTCCATTATTATAGCCCATACCACCATGTCCATTATTATCGTCCATACCACCATTTCCCTTATTATCGCCCATACCACCATGTCCCTTATTATCACCCGTCTCACTTAGGTACCACTATCAATCAACTATTGGCTTATTGAAGCCACACCCCTCCCCCTTCCCCCAACCCTTCCACGAATGGGCAAATCAGTAGAGCACATGCTTTCCGTTTGGAATGTCGGGAGTTCTATTCCCAAGCTGAGTCACAATGACTTAAGAAATTGACACTTGTCTGGCACTTGGCATTACTAGGATAGGGCAAGGACTGGTTCGGTCAGTATCAGGATAATGTGATTGAGTGGGATATCGGATCATGGTACTGATGGCCTGATCCCCCAGTCGGGCAGCACTATGAAATCAGCCTGGGTGCGCATTGTCACAAGTCGCTAGGTACCCATCCCTATATGACCATAGATGTTGCTAGGACGTAAAACCCCAACAGACAAACATAACGATAAACGGGGTGGCACTGTATTCCCAATTCGATAGAAGACCCATTTTCACACCGTGCCCCCTTGCTCCCTTGACCCTGACTCGCCCTTCACGCTCCCACTGACGTGACGTCATGCCAGCCTCATACGTCACGTCATGCCAGCCTCATACGTCACAGCCGACAGCGAGTTGACCTTGGCTACTTCCCATTGACCTTGGTCGAGCCATGCCATCCATGGCAGACATATTAATTGACAATGTGTGTGTCGAGAGATAGAGGGGGGGGGGGGCGGGTGTTACCTGATGTTGATGTTGTATATTTACACCAAATTGTGCCGAGCTACATGTTTTGTGATGTGTTGAGGAGCCAAGCGACCAGACCAGGTCTAATCAGCTGGTTTTGGGGTGCTTGGTGCCCAAATAAGTACTGTGACATTATAGACTACATCGCGGTTCCAGCGGTGCGGTGCTTTGTGGGATGCGTCAGAGCAAAACAAACCCACGAGAAGCACATGGCAAATGTTAATACACTGGGTGCAACTATGAAATGTGCTAGTTTCAGCTCATCTCAGCTCTTGTTTGAAACATAGAATACCAACTAAAAAAATATATATAATAAATTAAGATATTAATCTTTTATCCAGCATTGCATTTACATCAATGGAATCCGCACATATTATGCCATGTGCATTTAGATTTAGACAAATCTAGGCACTCAGACTAGTGTTAGAGCCATAGCCAGAGTCAGTTTTATTTATTTTATTCATGTTTTTATTTATATCCTATGGTTAATGACATATGTAGAAATAGAAAATGAGTAAGGTTAATCAGATATTGGTTATATATTTATTTGAAACAAGTTTTTGTTGACACATTTGACATTTTAATATTTAGAACAAGAATTACTTCTGGCTAATCAATGGTGGTGTAAACATCAGCCTGTAAAGTGACTGAAATTGTATGTTTCTTAGCTCAAAATGCTTAATTATTGAGAATTGTGTCTTAAACATATTCATTATATTATTATATTGCATCCTTCCGTCCATGTTTGTGTCAAATTGTTATGTATTTCTATTTATTTAGAATAAAATGGCAGTTTTGCCCTATGCGTATCGGCAAACTCAATCGCCTTTGCTTTGCTCCCAACGCCGTTTTCAGCGTATGCGCAGTGAGAACCGTGATCTCGTCTATTCGCAAAAATCGGACCTACTTAAAGCTGCATAGTCCGATGAAAGCATCAGATGGTCAAAACCAAAACACTGAATTATTAAATCCTAGGTACAAAAGAGTTAAGTAAAGCTTGTCTTATTTAACGACGCCTCAGAGCGCATTGATTTTTGTATCATCGGCTATTGGACATCAAACATATGGTCATTGTGACATATTTCTTTGGAGGAAGCCTGCTCCCGCCACACAGGCTACTCTGTCCGATAAGCAGCAAGGGGTCTTTTATATGCACTTTCCCACAGACAGGACAGCACATACCACAGCCTTTGATGAGCTGGTTATGGACCACTGGTTGGAATGGAAAATAGCCCAAACTGCAACTGGTTCACTGAGCAGGATCGAGCGGATGACCCACACCTTCACAGGTGGACACTCCACTGTCTGAGCTACGTTCCGCTCCTAAACTCCACTGCCAACTATAAATAAGCTGTAGAGGTCCTTGTTCCAGTGCTCAGTGCTAATCTATTTTGCCGTACAGTGGATGAACTCAGAGAGAATGCAAAGAAAAACAAGATGACAGCCACTGCATGCTCTTGATTAAACTTTTAATGTATATTAAAGCTGTAGAGTCCAATGAAGCATTAGAATTTCAAAATCAAAACAATTATCTAGATGTGATTCTACGTATCGAACTTAGATACTGATTGTTTGTCTGTTGTTGTTTTGCATCCTAGCAACATCTATGATCTAATGTCATGTCAGTACGGGTACCGACTTGTGACAGTGTGCTCCCATGGTAACTTCATAGTGCTGTCCCACTGGGAGACCATGCCGCTGGCAGCATGACCCAATATCCTCAGTCACCTTATCCTGCCACTAAGCCTACCACTAGTAGTAGTACCAGTCCTTGTCCTATCTCATTAATGTCGATCAACTATTAGATTTAGAGCGTCCGTCTCCTGTTTTGGAAGATCAGGGGATGCGAACCCATGGGTTTGTGAGTTCAAACCCTGGTCGAGTCAAAACCAATGACTTAAGAATGTATACTTGTCACTCCCTAGCACGGCGCCTGGCATAATTAGGATAGGACAAGGACTGGTCACTCAGTGTCAGGAAAATGTGACTGAGTGGGATATCAGATGATGGTGCCGGCGGCTTGGTCTCCCAGTGGGGCAGCACTATAAACTCGCCATGAGTGCGCACTGTCACAAGTCGGTACCGGTCCTGATATGATCGTAGATGTTGCTAGGACGTAAAACTCCAACAAACAAACAAGAGTCGCCCTCACTGATGACCTCAGTGATGTCTCGGCTGTCTCAGGGTTATCTCTGTATGCAAAACGGTTAGACTAATTAGCACTAATTAGGAACCAATTAGTCGGTAACCGCCAACACTCCGCCCCTGACGCGCCCTTCGTGGTTTCTTAAAGTTGCATAGTCCGATGAAATCATCAAATTTTCAAAACCAAATCAATGATCTAAATTTGACTCTACATATCTAGCTTAGATACTGATGCACTTATTAAGCATTTGTCGCCACACAGAAGGGAATAGTGAGGCAATTGAATAGATCATGTTACTGCAGAAGCCTATCGTCTCAGAGTTTTTGGCAAGCTCGCCAAAATTAATTTTGCATGGTTGCACTTCAAATATCTCAAAAGTTAGCCACTTAAATAGTTAGAATAAAAGTTACTTCAAGCTAAAGTAAGGTATATTATAGTGATGAACCTAATCTATTTATCTCAGAAAATTTCTGAAACTCAAGACCATCGGACTGTGCAAATTTCTGAAACTCAAGACCATCGGACTGTGCAACTTTAAGTCCGCACCCTCAATGTCCGCGACCGGGCGCGGTGGCCGATTCGGCAGAGCGCGGGCCTCGCGTGCGGGAGATCGTGAGATCAGGTCCGGGTCGAGTCAAACCAATGACTTATAAAATTGATTCTTGTCGCTTCCTCACCAGGCGCTCGGCATTATGAGGGTAGGGCAATGACTGGTTGGCTCAGTGTCAGGATAATGTGACTGAGTGGGATATTAGGTAATGTTGCTGGCGGCCTGGTCTCCCAGTGGGGCAGCACTATAAAAAACCACCATGAGTGTGCACTGTCCCAACTCGGTACCTGTCCTGATATGACCTTAGATTGGTTGGTTGTTGAAGTTTTAGTCTTTTACATCCTGGCACCCATGCCAACTTTACAGTCCCATTATCCCACTCAGTCCCATTATCCTGACACCAAGCCAACCAGTCCTTTCCCTATCGTAATAATGCCGAGCGCATGGCTAGGAAGCGACAAGTATCAATTGTGTAAGTCATTGGTTTGACTCAACTGGGAATTGAACTCCCAACCTTCCACAGGGGAGCCCTGAGCTCTACCGATTCGGTCACCGCATCCGGTTTGACCTTAGATGTTGCTAGGACGTAAAACAACAACAAACAAACATACATATTGAGGATTTGCGTGTGACGTAGGCATCACACTACTCTTGCATTGAGTTTGGTTAGAAGTAGTTTGTTCTACTATCAAGTGTATGCAAATAAAACAAAAAGCACAAATCTATTCACTGCTACGATCTAATTCTGTTATTTAGAGCCATGAATATTCAATCGTGGGTTGAAATAATGTTATTTATGAGAATAGCTTACTCAAAAAGTGAAATTTGGTCAAATACACGATTTCCATGCCGCATATGCAGAGCGTAATCCAGACTGTACTTGTGGGTCACAGTCTGTGGAGAGGCAATTTTAGGCTCTGTTAACACTGGCTTCATATTGAGCAACTGACAGTCTTTTTGTCACAAATGTGGATTTATAGAGAAAACATACTTACCATTTTTTAATCATTTTGATAATTATAGCTGTATTCTATTGATTGATTGATTGATTGAAAGTGTAAAACAACACAGTAACACACTGTCGACCCACACCACGAGTGTCGTTGCCTATCACCAGGTGTCGTACTAGTCGCGGAAATCGTGTATTAAACCCAAAATCCTGGCAATATTAATGCCGCCGCATCGGCAGTGTTATGCTGTACTTTCTATCCAACCATGATGGCCGACGAGGCACTGGTCACATGGTGCTAGTTGTTTGGCGCAAATCCTCAATAGACTACATCACGGTTCTGACTCTGGCTGTGGCTCTAAAACTAGTCTGAGAGCCCAGATTTGTCTAAATCTAAATGCACATGGCATAAGATGTGCTGATTATATTGATGTAAATGCAATGCTGGATAAAAGATTAATATCTTAATTTATTATATATATTTTTTTAGTTAGTGTTCTATGTTTCAAACAAGAGCTGAGATGAGCTGAAACTTTCACATTTCATAGCTGCACCCAGTGTATTAGCATGTGCCATGTGCTTCTCGTGGCTTTGTTTTGCTCTGACGCATCCCACAATGCACCACACCGCTGGAATCGTGATGTAGTCTATTAGAGTTCATTAAACCCTGCTGCAGGAGCCACTTGAGGCATGCCATTAAATAGCTGTGTAGATCTATTGAAGGTCCGTGGTGGCTGCCACTACGTTCAGCATTGGCTTCCTGCCACACATTCTGTCAACACCATGCGGGATGGCCGAATAAGTTGAGCGTCTGTCTTCCGTTTTTAGTAGATCGTGGGATTCAAACCGTGGTCGAGTCAAGCCAATGACTTAAAAATTGATACTTGTTGATTCTTAGCCAGGCGCTCGGCATTATTAGGACAGGGCAAGGACTGGTTGGCTCAGTGTCAGTATAATGGGACTGAGTGGGATATCAGGTCATGGTGCCCTGGTGGACTGGTCTCCCAGTGAGGCACCATTATGAAGTTGCCATTGGTGCCAGGATGTAAAAATTCAACATTCAACTAATCTAAGGTCATATGAGGACGGGTACCGAGTTGTGACAGTGCACACTCATGGTGATATTTGTTATAGCGCTGCCCCACTGTCACAAGTCGGTATCCGTCCTGATACGGCGTTAGATGTTGCCAGGATGTAAAACCCCAATAACCAATCAACATTCTCTGTCGGCCAAATCTATGCACAACCAGTTACGGCTCAAACCGCCTCCCACATAAATAACACAACAACAGCCGCAAGAGTTACTTAATCATCCCAGCGTCTAGTTTAAATGTGCATCCCAGCGTCTAGTTTAAATTCCGCACACATGACGGGCTGGGGCGTTCCTGTAATTAGCTGGCTCCTCTGTGGTGGGCTGTGGCTGTAGTTGGGGCTGGGGCTGCTATGTTTCAGATATATATATATGGAGTGATTAACATGCAAACAAATGTATTTTTCTATGCGTTTAGACTGTATGTTTAGACTGAGTTTGGCTATGTTGATATATAAATATGTTTAGTCCATAAACACATGTTTAGCTATGAGCTTAGACTATATGTTTGGCTATGTTTAATATATATACATGTGTTTAGTACATAAACACACATGTTTGGCTATGCAGTTAGACTATATCATTATATGGTTAGACTGTGTTCCGCTATGTTTAACATATAAACATGTTTAGTAAATATAAACAACTGTCTGACTATGCGCTTAGAGTATATGTTTAGACTGTTTTTAGCTATGTTTAATATATAAACGTGTTTAGTATATAAAAACAACTGTCTGGCTATGTGCTTATACTATATGTTTAGACTGTTTTTAGTTATGTTTAATAAATAACGGTGTTTAGCTATGTGTTAACACTATGTGTTTAGACTGGTGAGATAAGCATTTAGCTATGCTAAATATATCAACATCTTTAGTACATATATGATTGGCTATGTGTTCATACTATGCTTAGATATGTGTTTAGCATGATACTGTTTACTATATAAACATGTTAATATAAACACATGCGGGTTCGGCTATGTGTTTGCCCTACGTGTTAGGCTATTCTCGTACATGGATTAGCTGAGTTTAGCATATAAATATGTTTAGGATTGACCCTATATGCATGTTTCACTAAAAATATCCCCTACAGACGGGTTCATCATTCCAGCAGCGCGGTGCATTGTGGGATGCTTGGAAGAAAAACAAACCCGCGTGAAGCACATGGCACATGCCAATACACTGGGTGCAGCTATGAAGTGTGCTAGTTTCAGCTCATCTCAGCTCTTGTTTGAAACATAGAATACCAACTAAAGAAATATATATATATAATAAATTAAAATGTTAATCTTTTATCTAGCATTGCATTTACATCAATCTAATTAGCACATATTATGCCATCTGCATTTAGATCTAGACAAATCTGGGCACTCAGACTAGTGTAGGGGCCATAACTCAGGTCAGTTTTACTTATTTTATTAATGTTTTTATTGATATCCTATGGTTAATGGCATATGTAGAACTAGAAAATGAGTAGGGTTAATCAGATAGTGGTTATATATCTCTCTGAAACAAGTATCTGTCAACACATTTGGCATTTTAATACTTAGAACAAGAATTAATAATGGTGATGTGGATATCAGCCTTAAGGTGACTGATTGTTTTGTGTCGAATTGTATGTTTCTTACCTCAAAATGCTGAACTATGACTAGTTTTGTCTTAAATATATTCATTATATCATTATATTGCATTTGTGCATCCATGTTTATGCCAAATTGTTATGTATTTCTATTAATTTTGAATATAATCGAAGTTTTGTCCTATGCGTATCAGCAAACTGAATGGCCATAAGCCTGTGCTTTGCTCTCGATGCCGTTTTCAGCGCATGCAGAGTCGGAATGACGATCTAGTCTATTTGATACATCGGCTCAGATTTGACGCATGTCACTGATGTACAGTTGGTTGTGAACGCCTCTCCCTCGAGACACTTTACAGAGATGTCTTTTGAGGTGGTGTAGCGAATGGCAGCTTCATGCCTAGAGCGGGACTCGAACCCACATCTCTGCCATACCAGGGCGAGGTCCTAACTGTTAGTCTATTTATGCTGCCTGATGCGCTCAATGTAGTCGCATTTACCTAGTTTGTTAAATTGTCTGTGTCTATGGACTGTGTCAATCAAACCTGTAATTTTAGCTGTTTGAATGAAGAGGACCAATTGTCTTTGATTGAAACTTCCCCTGCTTCATTAACTAATGAAAAAACCTATCTGTTTTGGGTAGTCATCGAATACCTGCTTGAATGATGTGCCCACTCATGGATCTTTACTCTTGGCTCCGAAACAAGGTTTTAAGTACATGTTGTCAATCACACACATTAGCGCTAAGGCAATTCAATTAGCCTGCATCTCCACTTAGAGTTAGAACCATCATTTCCGCTTTGTGGATATTTTACGCCATCATCAGTTGTCACCAAGAGCTGTCGTCGCGCAGTTCTAAATTGATATTGCCACCATGCACTAGAAAGTTGCAACCGGGCAAGGTGGCCGATTCGGTACAGCGCGGGCCTCGCGTGTTCAATTCCCGGTCGAGTCAAACCGATGACCTATAGAATTGATACTTGTTGCTTACTAGCTTAGCGCCCTGCATTAATAGGATAGGGAAAGGACTGGTTAGCTCGGCATCAGGATAATGTGATTGAGTGAGATATCAGGTCATGGTGCTGGCAGCCTGATTTCCTAGTGGGCCAGCATTATAAAGTCATCATGAGTGCACACTGTTACAAATCGATGACTTTAGATATTGCCAGGACGTAAAACTCCAACAACCAACCATTTAGAATCATTTCCACTTTGCGGATGTTTTACGCCATCATCAGTTGTCGCGAAGAGCTTTCATAGTGCAGTCGTAAATTGATATTGCCACCACTAGAAAATTGTTATATATACAGGGGTCGCACTGTCATCGTACACTTGCTGTCCGGACTCCACCTCGTCCACACCTCTTCTATCACCTCTGCGTTGCCGGTCTCCTCCTTGATTATGTCTGAAAAGAGTCCGCAGGAGGAGCCAGCCGCTTTTCATCTTCTACCTCTTACTCCATCCATGTCTTCGGCTCGACGACTTGTCACCACAGGTCAAGGATGCACGGCCCTTTGACTCTCCTCACTTCGTTTTCCTCTATACTACCCTTTCTTTCCCTCCTGGGTTTACTCCTCCCCCTGATTAAGGGAGTTGTTTGCTTGGGTGGGGCCCTTTTCCTTTTTCACTGTTTCGCTTGCTGCAGATGCCACCTTTCCCTCCTCCCCATCGGCTCTGGGCATGAGTGCTCTTCTAAAACCAGACCCGCGTCACTTCAACGATTTCGTCATTATCAGTGTCAAGTACACCCTACCTCTACAAATGTCCTGCCCCCCCCCACCCCCCCAACTCCCTCCAGAACTCTACACTTCGGCCTGAAATGCACTGATTTATCGGTGCTGTTATATTGCTGCAGTTCTGCAGCCTGTAACCGTTATGCCAAGTACACACCTACCGTTTATGATTCGCGCACTAAAACTCGTGACTCGACCCGACCCGCTTAAAACTGAAAACGGGCCGATTCATTTTTCGAATCGCGAATCGCAATCGTAATCGGCCCATTTTAGCCCTAAAACTGAGTTTTTAGTCGGGAATCGCAATCTCTAGGTGTGCGCGGGGAGCGCACACCTAGCGATTTTTGTGTGCGAAACGGGCAGTTTTAGATCGTATATGGTAGGTGGGTGCGCACAAACGGTAGATGTGTACCTGGCATTAAGGTTACAACCCCCCCCCCCCCCCCCAATGAAGAGAATGCCATCATACTTATGTTACGGGAGGCAGTTTAGTGTGCTGCACATCATAGGCTCGTATGACTTACAGAAGGGGCAGGTTCTATTAAATTGACCTAATGTTACTTCTATTCAGCAATAGCTGTTTAAAAGTACACCGGCATATACATGATGTATAACCTATTATACAAGTATAAAGATACGGAATGGAATATTACTTATTATGATTTTTGTTATGCTCCGTTATGGTGCTGTCACACTACGACGTAACGCGCCAGCGTAGGGACAACGTGAAAATAAATTTAACACGTCGAAAATCTCGGCGTAATATGCAAATACGGGCCCAAGTTGGACATCAATGACGTGAGCGTAACGTCGGTCTAGCGTTATGACGAGAGAGGACAAAGGAATTATTAATTGTGTCGACGTGAGGCTAGCGAAACCCCAGCGCGCGACGTCAGCCTAGCCTACCAGTAGTGGCGGCTTAGTGTCGCTTAACCTTAACCTGGGCGCGCGCTGAAGTAACTCGATGTAACCTGACATAACCTGACGTAACTCGACGTCAGTCTAACGTAAGCGCGACGTAACTCGACATACCTCAATGTAATGACCAAAATTCACCTACATCAGCTTACGTTACCTCCTTCCGTCGTAGTGTGACATGCCTATAAGACGCAACACTGTACCGGTCGGTGGCGCCACTTCGGCCCACGTCGCCTCCACTGGATGGTGGCCAGTGTTATGCCAGGTACACACCTACCGTTTATCCGCACCCACTTACCGTATACGATCTAAAACTGCCCGTTTCGCGCACAAAAGTCGTTAGGTGTGCGATCCCCTAGCACACCTACCGATTGCGATTCGCGACTTAAAACTCAGTTTTAGGGCTAAAACTGCTTGCTTGCTTACGATTGCGATTCGCGATTCGAAAAATGAATCGGCCCGTTTTCAGTCGTAAGCGGGACGGGACGGGGTCGTGAGTTTTAGTGCGCGAATCGTATATGGTAGGTGTGTACTTGGCATTAGTCGCACCGGAGGAGTTGTGAAAGTTGGACTTGTAGGATCAAATCTAGGCAAGTGCTTTGGTTAAGAAGTTGTGCGGCTTTCATCGGATTACGCAGCTTTAATGACACACCCTGGGTTTCGAACTTACCCAAGCGTGCCGTGTGGTTTATGGTATATCACAAGTACCTCTCTACTTTTATTCTTTATTTATAGTTTTGTTGTGCACCTGGATCACCTCTAACCCATCATTTATCGCATCAATAGAATCAATTCATCCGCTCCGTGTGTGCAGATATTCAGCGTAGTGAGACTTTGAGGTGGGCCAGATTTCTAAGCCCCTTTGAACGTGTGTTGGCGCTGTAGCCTCCCATCAAAGTAGTCTGTTTTACCACAAATCCCCTCTGACCTGCGCTAAAAAAAGTGCCAATGGCGATATTTAATATAGTCTTCTTATAGTTGCAGTTTTTGAGTTTCTGTCACTTTCTGAGATATGTTAGGTTGATCGTTATAATCTACCATACTTTAGCTTGATGTTGTTGTTATTTGTTGTTGTTTTACCTCCTAGCAACATCTAAGGTCATATCAGGACGGGTACCGACTTGTGACAGTGCGCACTCATGACGACTTTATAGTGCTGCACCACTGGGAGACCAGGCCACCAGCACCGTGACCTGATATCCCACTCAGTCACATTTTTCTGACACTGAGCCAACCAGCCCTTGCCCTATCCTAATAATGCCGAGCGCCAGGATAGGAAGCGACAAGTATCAATTTTTAAGTCATTGGTTTGACTCGACCAGGGTTCGAACCCACGATCTACCAACACAGGAGACGGGCGCTCTAACTCATTCGGCCATCCCGCCTGGTCACTTTAGCTTGAGGTAACCTTTAATTTAAATGGCTAACTTTTGACATATTTGAAGTGCAAGTTTAGTTTTTTTTGTGATGGGTGTATTTATCCTGCCCATAACAGTTAAGTCTAATGACTTGATACTTGCCGCTTCCTAGCCTGGCGCTCTGCATTATTAGGATAGGTCAAGGACTGGTTGGCTCAGTGTCAGGATAATGTGACTGAGTGGGATATCAGGTCATGGTGCTGGTGCCCTGGTCTCCCAGTGGAGCAGCACTATAAAGTCACCATGAGTGTGCACTGTCACAAGTCGGTACCCATCCTGATATGACCTTTGATGTTGCTAGGATGTAAAACGGCAACAAACAAGCAACAAACAAACAAACAAACTCACTAGCAGGAACCATTCTAAGGTGCTGTACAATAAAACCATGATATCACATAGACATATTTGGTTCAAATATCTGAATTACAGAGAAATTTCACTAAGCATTAAATGGACATTAAAATGTTTCAAGTGAGGCTGCTTTTCTTTCCTCTTTTGGCACAATGCCAACAACCAACCAATGATGCCTAGAGGGGGACTCGAACCCACAAGTCTTTCCATTCCGGTTCCCTAATATAATGAAACAACCTACCTACCCGCACCCACCTGTATACAGTAAAACCTCTCTAAATCGACCCACCATGGGACCGACATTAAATGGTCCATTTAGGGAGGTGGTTACTTTAGGGAGTTTTTTTCTATCGTTACATTGGTATTGTATGGGCAATCGTTTGGGACCCAAATAAAACGGTCGATATAGGGGAATGGTCGCTTTGTGGAGGTGGTCGGTTAGAGAGGTTTTACTGTATATATGTTGGTTGGTTGTTGGAGCCTTACGCCCTGGCAACATCTAAGGTCATGTGAGGACGGATACCGACTTGTGACTGCGCACTCATGGCGACTTTATAGTTCTGCTTGACTGGGAGACCAGACCACCAGCACCATGACCTGATGTCCCACTCAGTCACATTATCCTGAGACTGAGCCAACCAGTCCTTGCCCTATCCTAATAATGCAGAGCGCTAGGATAACCTGTAGCAGACCCGTTAGCTATACTGGCCAGCGAAGTGATCGTCCACATAGAGATCCAGAGATTGCATCACCTCACTAATTTCTGTAAATATTAAAATATTTAATTTAATACGTATGATTTGTATGAAAATTGGTATTAAAAAGTCTTTAAAAGGTCTTAAACGTGATTGGCTAATAGGTGAAGGAACCCTGATATAGCTATCATCTCACCTGGTCAGGTGAGTGCAAGTCACACGGTACAAACCCTAGTGGTCACGTGGTGCATGGGGGATGTGGGTGGGTGTGGCAGGGGGTGGTGAGTGCGAGGGGACGGCGACCCGCCCCCTAGCGGTGCGCATTGTGCTCGCTGACTGACTGTTCTTGCGGCCCCCAGCAGGTGGCTACTTTGTTCCTGGACGCTGTTCGCGCTTTGACGTATCGGCGCGGGCGTTCGTCGGGCGCGCCTCCTGGCGGCAAAACGGTGCGACTGTTTGCCACAATGGCTCCTTAAAGGGGCTCCATATTTATTTAGTTAGCCCTTAATGGCGTCCGCAGGGCGGAAGTGCAGGTGACACGTCCACAGGTGCCAAGTGGGTCATGGGTTGTTCTAAATAAAACACTAGGCACCACATATTTGGTTTCTGCGTTACGATGGTGATAATTTATTCTTTCTTTTATTTTTAGCAAGTCAAATAGTTACTGTTGCCTCTGTGGTTGGTTGTTGGAGTTTTACATCCTGGCAACATCTATGGTTATATCAGGACGGGTACCGATGTCTGATAGTGCTGGCCCACTGGGCTACCAGGCTGCCAGCACCATGACCCGATATCCCACTCAGTCACATTATCCTGACACTGAGCTAATCAGTCCTTGCCCTACCATAATGATGCCGAGCGCCAGGCTTGGAACAGCAACAAGTATTAATTTTGTAAGTCATTGGATTGACTCGACCAGGGTTCGAACCCCACGATCTACTATTTACTGGGATCGTCCATTCAGTCTGTCTGTGTCACTGTTAGCACTGTACCTGCGTTTGTAATATACTCGAATATCCAGTGATTATCTGCCTTATATGGTGTTAGGACATATAACCCCAATCACCCAATTACCCACAGAAAGAGAAACATTGGATTAGAAAAGGAAGGCTTACTGGCCTATCATCATACCTAACGGTATATGTATTCTACTTCAGTGTCCGGTGATATACAGCCTCGTTTGTTGCTAGGACATATAACCCCAATCACCCACTCACGCATAGCCAAGTAACAATTAGCATTAAACAAAACTCCAAAACATGGAATGTATATGACAACAGTTAGGTAGTTAAAATCTCGTCCTTATAGATGTTGCTAGAACATGAAACTGAAACAAGAATGAGTTAGGTATGGGTGATAATACAGACACATCAAGACTAGTTGAAACCTGACTTCCGGCATTTTCCTGCGATTCCCTGACAGTGCTAACTAAGTCTATGGGAGAAGATCCGCATTATCATGGAAATTCACTGTCGGTGTAATAATCTCAGCTTGATTTCCACGTTTTTTTTGCGGGAGACCACTTTCATCCCTGAATTAGAAAGTGAGGCGCTTGCTTCCTGGGATCATTCACTCGACCGGTCTGTTATTGTTACGTATGTAACGTTTGTGTTCTGTGATATATTGACCAGTCTGTTATCATTACTCATACTACATTTGTGTTCTTCTTGAGTGTCCGGTGATATATTGAATGGTCTGTTATCATTACTTATACTACATTTGTGTTCTACTTGAGTGTCCGGTGATATATTGAATGGTCTGTTATCATTACTTATACTACGTTTGTGTTTTACTTGAGTGTCCGGTGATATATTGAATGGTCTGTTATCATTACTTATACTACGTTTGTGTTTTACTTGAGTGTCTGGTGATATATTGAATGGTCTGTTATCATTACTTATACTACGTTTGTGTTTTACTTGAGTGTCCGGTGATATATTGAATGGTCTGTTATCATTACTTATACTACGTTTGTGTTTTACTTGAGTGTCTGGTGATATATTGAATGGTCTGTTATCATTACTTATACTACGTTTGTGTTTTACTTGAGTGTGGTGATATATTGAATGGTCTGTTATCATTACTTATACTACGTTTGTGTTCTACTTGAGTGTCTGGTGATATATTGAATGGTCTGTTATCATTACTTATACTACGTTTGTGTTTTACTTGAGTGTCTGGTGATATATTGAATGGTCTGTTATCATTACTTATACTACGTTTGTGTTTTACTTGAGTGTCTGGTGATATATTGAATGGTCTGTTATCATTACTTATACTACGTTTGTGTTTTACTTGAGTGTCTGGTGATATATTGAATGGTCTGTTATCATTACTTATACTACGTTTGTGTTTTACTTGAGTGTCCGGTGATATATTGAATGGTCTGTTATCATTACTTATACTACGTTTGTGTTTTACTTGAGTGTCTGGTGATATATTGAATGGTCTGTTATCATTACTTATACTACGTTTGTGTTTTACTTGAGTGTCTGGTGATATATTGAATGGTCTGTTATCATTACTTATACTACGTTTGTGTTTTACTTGAGTGTCTGGTGATATATTGAATGGTCTGTTATCATTACTTATACTAC
The DNA here is from genome assembly GCA_030323885.1 of Branchipolynoe longqiensis. NCBI lineage: Eukaryota > Metazoa > Annelida > Polychaeta > Phyllodocida > Polynoidae > Branchipolynoe > Branchipolynoe longqiensis. The sequence continues at coordinate 21,445,072 of CM059202.1, forward strand.
GTTTGTGTTTTACTTGAGTGTCTGGTGATATATTGAATGGTCTGTTATCATTACTTATACTACGTTTGTGTTTTACTTGAGTGTCTGGTGATATATTGAATGGTCTGTTATCATTACTTATACTACGTTTGTGTTTTACTTGAGTGTCTGGTGATATATTGAATGGTCTGTTATCATTACTTATACTACGTTTGTGTTTTACTTGAGTGTCTGGTGATATATTGAATGGTCTGTTATCATTACTTATACTACGTTTGTGTTTTACTTGAGTGTCCGGTGATATATTGAATGGTCTGTCATCATTACTTATACTATGTTTGTGTTTTACTTGAGTGTCGGTGATATATTGAATGGTCTGTATCATTACTTATACTACGTTTGTGTTCTACTTGAGTGTCTGGTGATATATTGAATGGTCTGTTATCATTACTTATACTACGTTTGTTTTTACTTGATGTCTCTGATATATTGAATGGTCTGTTATCATTACTTATACTACGTTTGTGTTCTACTTGAGTGTCTGGTGATATATTGAATGGTCTGTTATCATTACTTATACTACGTTTGTGTTTTACTTGAGTGTCCGGTGATATATTGAATGGTCTGTCATCATTACTTATACTATGTTTGTGTTTTACTTGAGTGTCTGGTGATATATTGAATGGTCTGTTATCATTACTTATACTACGTTTGTGTGTTTCTTGAGTGTCCGGTGATATATTGAATGGTCTGTTATCATTACTTATACTACGTTTGTGTTTTACTTGAGTGTCCGGTGATATATTGACCGGTCTGTTAGTGTTACTTATATATATGCACCTGGTCACATACACCGATCAGTAATAGAATATTTGCATTCCCCCCTCACTGAGTATCACAATTTTTACACTATGTTTGTGTTCTACTTGAGTGTCCTGTGATATATTGACTGGTCTGTTATCATTATTTATACTATGTTTGTGTTCTACTTGAGTGTCTTGTGATATATTGACTGGTCTGTTATTGTTACTGACACTATGTTTGTGTTCTACTTGAGTGTCCTGTGATATATTGACTGGTCTGTTATCATTACTTATACTATGTTTGTGTTCTACTTGAGTGTCTTGTGATATATTGACTGGTCTGTTATTGTTACTTATACTATGTTTGTGTTCTATTTGAGTGTCTTGTGATATATTGACTGGTCTGTTATCATTATTTATACTATGTTTGTGTTCTACTTGAGTGTCCTGTGATATATTGACCAGTATGCTATCGTTACTCATAATACGTTTGTGTTCTACTTGAGTGTCTTGTGATATATTGACTGGTCTGTTATCATTACTTATACTATGTTTGTGTTCTACTTGAGTGTCCTGTGATATATTGACTGGTCTGTTATCATTACTTATACTACGTTTGTGTTTTACTTGAGTGTCTGGTGATATATTGAATGGTCTGTTATCATTACTTATACTATGTTTGTGTTCTACTTGAGTGTCTTGTGTTATATTGACCAGTCTGTTATCGTTACTTATACTACGTCTGTGCTCTACTTAAAGTTGCATGGTGCAATGAAATATAATTTTGTCAAAATCAAAACAACTACCTGCATTTGATCCTGGATTTCTCCAACTTAGATACTGGTGCATTAACTATTGCTTTGGTACAGCATATACAGAATAATCTGGGAATTTATAACCCCCATTCCTTTGGACGTTCACCTTGAGACAACCATTAAACAGGGAGGCCACTAACCAATTAGGTCAATCTCTTTATTCCTCCTGCCCTCATTCCAAGTACCATATCAGCCATATATGGCATTCATCAGGTTCCAGACTACCTGCACATTAATAGGTCATTCCGCATCATGTGATTGTCATGAGATGTGAATCTGGGCGACAACATCAAGACATTTGACAAGCTTGCCAAAATGATCTTGGATTCTTTCAGCTCAAATTGCTTCAAAATTAGTAATTGTTTATCGAAATGACTCGGGAATAATAAATAGTAGGTTATAATAGTCAACCTGATATATTTATCTAAAAAATTGATGCATACATTCGAAAGCCATCGGACTATGCAACTTTAAGTGTCCGGTGATATATCGTCCCCTCATTTGCATATTATGTGTGTCACATGACCTGAGGAGGTCACGTGACGTGAGGAGTCATGTGTCCTCAGGGCCCTACTGTTCGCAGTGAATGATCAAAGAGTATGTGTGTGTGTTGGGTGGGGTGGGGGTGGGGGTGGCGTACGGGGGGGGGGGGGCTGTGTATGGAACACAGGCAGGCCTGTCTGGTTTACTAAACAATTGTCCAAAACAGTTTCATAGTTATATTAAAGTTTCGTAGTCTGGTGGTTTTGAGTTTCTATCATTTTCTGAGAGGAATTAATTAGCTTGTTGTTGTTGTTGAAGATTTATACTGCCTATCATAGATAAGCCTGAATAGGCTTGTTTTCACCATTAGACAGTTTGTCGATAGAAAGCCCGAGCCTACACTTTTACCGACCCAAGAGATTTTTAACCTCCCACACCACATAGACATGGTATAAGAGCAACCAGCCTTTGATGACGCTGTAAGTTATACACAGCGGTAGAAATCCAAATTGGCAGAGATGGGGGCATGGGGAATTGAACCACCGACCTTCAGATTAGGAGTCCGACCTAGAAAAAAGTCAGACACTCTAACTACTCTGCCACAGAGAACTATAAGTATAAACCGCCTTGAGGTAACTTTGATTTTAAATGGCTAATTTAGGAGATATTGGAAGTGTAAACATGCCAAATTAATGTTGGCGTGTTTGACAAAACTGTGACCACAAAGGCAGGAGGAGTATCATGTTTTTATTAAATTGACTTAGTATGCCTTTCTATGTACCAACACATACTTAATAAGTGCACCAGCTGTTGGTTGGTTAGTGGAGTTTTATGTCCTGGCAACATCTATGTTCATATTTGGACGGGTACCGACTTATGACAGTGTGCACTTATGGTGACTTTATAGTGCTGCATCACTCGGAGACCAGGTTACCAGAACCATGACCTGACTGACATCCCACTCAGTCACATTATCCTGACACTGAGCCAACCAGTCCCTGCTCTATCCCAACAATGCTAAGCACCTGGCTCGGAAGCAACAAGCATACTTTTAAAAGTAATTGGTTTGACTCGACCAGCTTCTCGAATCCCATGATCTACCAAAACATGAGGCGGAATCTCAATTCATTCGGCCATCCCGTCTGGTCGTTCTCAAAATGATGTCGGGCCGACATCGGACTGTGATGTCTGGCCGACATCGGACTGTGATGTCTGGCTGACATCGGACTGTGATTTCAGGGCGACATCGGACTGTGATGTCGGGCCGACATCGGACTGTGATGTCGGGCCGATATCGAACTGCGATGTTGGGCTGACGGAGGAGCTGACGTCGGGACGATATCGGAGTGACATCACACTGCGGGCTGGGAGCTAGGGAACACACACACACTCACACACACACACATATACACACACTCACACACATGCACACACATACACACGTGCACACACATTCACATACACTCACATACACACTCACACACATACACAGATACACACACACTCACACATACACTCACACACACTCACACACGCATGCACACACACTCATATATATACACACACACTCACATACACCCCGTCCTGATATGACCTTAGATGTTGCTAGGACGTAAAACAACAACAAACTCACATACACACACACTCACATACACACACACTCACATACACACACACTCACATACAGACACACTCACATACACACACACTCACACACATACCCACACACTCACACACACACTTACACACACACACTTACACACACACTCACACATGCACACACACACTCACACATATACACTCACGCACACACACTTACACACACACACACTCACACACATACACTCACACACACACTTACACATACACTTACACATGCACACTTGGAGCATGGCGTGTCAACAAAGTAAACTTTACATGCCAAGTGTGAAAGCCTGTTCGGGTGTGGATTTATGTCCCTTAAAAGGGATGAGTAATAATGGAGATGACCTCAGCTGTCCACGTGTCACTGCTGTCGTGGGTTTGTTGCAAGATGGCCACCGGCAGAACCTCCCTGCCCGGTGTCGCAGTTTCAGTTCCCAGCAGTTGAAGTTCCCACAAAAGCATCTGCGCATGCGTCAAAGCATTGTCTGCGCATGTGTCAACATTAGCCCGATTTAAATGATCGCCGATCGCCACAAATCGCTGTCACTATAGTGTCACTGTGACTAACCTTATAAATTTAATATAATCTTTTCGGTAAACATGTTTTCTATATGTGTACCAATCGATTTGTTTCTAGGTGGTGTGGTTTTAGAGATATTTCACTTTTTCTGCATGAAGATTGCTCACAAACTTTGACAATGCGTTGAGTTTGGCAGTACGCGCAGTGCAAAACATTATTCAAAATTAATAGAAATCCAGAACCCTAACCATATCAATTTAATATAATCGTGTTGGAAAACATGTTTTCTATATGTGTACCACGCGATTTGTTTCTAGCTGGTTTGATTTTAGAGATATTTCACTTTTTATGTGTGAAGATTGCTCACCACCATTGACAATGCGCAGACGATGCCGTTAAGCTGTATTCACACGGGGAAGTTAAAACGCCTCACGCAAAACCACTTGCCTAGTTCGACTCAGATTTGCCGTGTGAACGCACGGCTGAGGCGTTTTAGGGCTGAATCGATTCATATAAATCGTTTATTGTAAAACGCCTCGCGAGGTGGTCTACAGGAACCGATCTATGTTGAAACGTTTGATCTTGCCCGTGTGAACGCATATGAAGCGATTTATGACGTCACACGCATGCGCAGTCGAGACCTTGGTTTGTTGACTTTCCGGTCGATCTAAAGCGCATATTATATAATTTAATTAATGAAACCGCTATCTATGCACAGATATTTTTTTCAGCATTTATTTTTAGGGTTTCACTGCCCAGCAGAAGTTTTGACCGTTCCAAACCAATACGATTCAATCCATACATATCTAGGTCGAACCCACACTCTCTGGTGCCAGCATCGTCGAACCCAAAATGGCGCTGGTTAGTCTGGACTTGCTCATGCGCAGATATCGATTTCCGGCCCAAGTACTGCCCGTGTGAACGCGCATCTAAATCGCTTCATATGATTCGCCTTGCCTAGATCGCTTTACATTTTGCCCGTGTGAATACAGCTTTAGATGTTGACGCATGTGCAGAAGCAATTGTGGGAACTGAAACTGCTGGGAACTGAAACTGCGACACCGGCACCCCCCCCCCCCCATTAACTGTAGCGGCACTTTGTTTTGATAAACCAGACGGGATGGCCGAAAGAGTTGAGCGTCCGTCTTCTGTTTTGGTAGATTGTGGGATTCAAACCCCGGTCGAGTCAAACCAATGACTTAAAAATTGATACTTGTCGCTTCCTAGATAGGCGCTCGGCATTGTTAGGATAAGGCAAGGACTGGTTGGCTCGTGTGTCAGGATAATGTGACTGAATGGGATATGATTGTTAAACCGTATTTTGTGTTTAGTAAAAAGTCCTATGCGCGACATGTGTGTGTCTGACGTCACTCAAATGCTCCTGGTTAACACGTCGGGGTGTGGGAGGTGTGTAGGGGGCAGTGGGGGAGTGTGGGCGGGGTGAGAGGGTGGCAGGGGGAGGTAGGGATGTGGCAGGGGGAGGTAGGGGTGTGGGACAGGGTGGGAGTGTGGGCAGGGGTAGTGTTAACACGTCAGTGGTTATCATGTCCTGCTTCAACATGATTTGGGTTGACGTGACCTAGTTGTGTGGCTGGCAGGCTGGAAGGCAGGCATGAAGGCAGGCTGGAAGGCAGGCAGGCAAGCTGGCCCACTCTGGCACACTGGCCGACTAAGCCGGGTCAGTTTGTTTGTTTCTTGTTGTTTAACGTCCTAGCAACATCTATGATGAAACCAATGATTTAAAAATTGATACTTGTCACTTCCGAACCAGGCGCTCAGCATCGTTAGGATACGACTGGTTAGCTCAGTGTAAGGATAAGTGCCTCAGTGGGATGTAGATCATGGTGCTGCCAGCTTGGTCTCCCCGTGGGACAGCACTATAAGGTCGCCATGAGTTTGCGCATAGGTGATATGACATGATGTTGCCAAGATGTAAATCTCCAACAACCAACCATCATGTATGGTCATATCAGTACGGGTACCGACTTATGACAGTGTGCCATCCTGGCGACATTATACTGTTGCCCCACTGGGAGATCAGGCTGCCGGCACCATGACCCGATACCCCACAGTCTCCTTATCCTGATACTGTGCTTACCAGTCCTTGTCCTATCATATTAATGCCAAGCGCCAGGCTGGGTAGTGACAATCATAAACTTGATAAGTCATTGGTTTGACTCGACTGGGATTTCAACTCCTGACCTTCTGCACGGGAAGCCTGCGCTCTATCGACTCGGCCATCGCGTCCGGTGAAACCGAGTACGTGACTAGCCACAAAACACAGCAGACTCCAACACCTTTTGGAGAAAGGCTAGAAACGGGGCCTAAATAGGTACATGTGGGTGGGTGTAGTGTGTGGGGGGGTGGGTGGTGGCGGGGTGGGTGGGGGTGGGGGGTGGAGGGGGCGGGGTTAAAGCTGCAATTAAAGCATCACATTGTCGAAGCCAAGGCACTGACCTAAGCCCCAGTCACACCTACCCGGACGAGCCCCGGATTTTTAGCCGGACCACCCCCGGACCAGTCGCCTGGACTGTCCTGGACATCCCCCGATAAAATGGCTATTTTGGTCGTTTTTGACCTCGCGGTCACACCTACCCGGACGAGCCACGGACCAGAGGCCGGAATACCCAGTGTGTCCACAGAGTAGTCCCGGACTTGAAGTGGTTGCTCCTGCTATATATGTATACAAAAACCTCCATAGCCAAATAACCAAACCTCCATAGCCCCCTGCGTTCTCCATGTTGTCCTGCCCTGGAGCGTGAACGGTGATAATCTCGCCCTTTATCTGGAACACCTAGCGGTGACGGCCTGAAGCCATCCCTGCTGGGGGCAGCCGGCAACAAGAAACAAAGTTAGATAAGATCTCAAATAGTGCAACCCCCTCCAGACAGATGGCAGCAAAGTACCCCGCCCACAGTGTTGTCATTTGACTTTCATCTCATGTTTTAATTCTTTTAGTAAAATTACAAGATTTATTTTTTTAGTTTATTGATTAAGCTGGTGAAATTTCAATCACAGACACTAATTTAGTCTTCCTCATTCCACCAGTGCTCCCTGTTCTATCCTAGTTATGCCAAGCACCTGGCTACATAGTACGAGCCGAACTTTTAAAATTCACCGGTTTGATTCAGTCGAGCGCCAGTCATGCCAATCGCCAGGTTAGGTAGCGGTAACGACTTGTATACCTATTTTGTTTGGTGTTTTGACTCGGGCTAGGTAATGACATGTATCAATTCTATAAGTCATTCGTTTGACTCGACCCGGAATCGAACTCCGACGATTTCCCTGCGTTTTACCCATTAGGCCACCGCGTCCGGTCTTTTCGGCTAAGTTGAAATCACTCCGCCCACTCAGGGACTGCTACATATTCCTACGCGCTTGTAAGTATTGTGTCTGGCGATGCCGTCAGTGCCATGAATATGGCTTCTGTTACCGACATTCGTTAAAAACATTCACCCGCCCACCTAGTCGGAGTCACAGCAGAAGCCTACTGCTCCGATTTTGTAGGAAGACTCCCGGTTTTGGCTACGCTCTTCTGATATTACGATTCCATGTGGAAATCTCCTGATTTTCACTCTCACCCACTCCCAAGGTGCCAAGCAGAGCCTAGACAATGACACATATACACATGTTGGGATACATGGTGTGACTTGTATTAAACAGTATATAATATAATTATATATAGATATTATATTGTATGGTTATACTATGTCATGATATATGTCCGATTCTCGTTCCGTGTGTTGCCACACACAAACTTATCTTCCCAGTAAAATGTTCGAATCTGTCTATTTTCGGTCACACAATGTTAGCATCTTAAGGCCCTGTCACACTATGACGTAATGACATCAACCTAGGGAGAACGTGAAGAACTTTGAACTTCTCGGCGTAGTATGCAAATTTGGGCACAAGTTGAACGTGGATGCAGCGTAGTGGACGAGAGCGTAACGTCGGTAAAGCGTAGTGATACCGTCATTCAACGAGAGAGGACAACGTCATTATGCTCACGGAACGTTATGAACATTATTCCATCGCCAGAAGAACGTTACGTGACGTTACATACGTCATGAGACGTTGAACGTACATTCTCCTGACATTCTCCTGACGTTCTCCTGACGTTCCCATTACGCCGCGTGGGCATTTCCACCCGGTTTAATGTGGGTCAACGTAGTGGAACGTAGTGGAACGTAGTTGAACATAGTGAGCAGCGTTTGCCTAATGTCCGTTTAAGGTCATTGACGTTCACTGAACGTGAACAGAACGTACGGCGAACGTAAACCCTTACGTTCGAGCTACATCGAAAGTTTTGAACATGTCCAAAACCTCAACGTAACTCGACGTACTGTGACGTAGCTCGACGTCAGTCTAACGTCATTCTGACGTCATCATAACGTAATCCAACATACATCAACGTAATGATGAAAAATCACCACGTTAGGCTCACGTTCGCTCGTTACGTCGTAGTGTGATGGGGGTATTAGTGAGCCCCAGGTGTATTCAGTCTGAGCACGATCTGCGATACAAATAAGGGCACTTTGAGGCAGGTGCAGCCGGGTGCGTTTATATTATAATAGCCTTTTCCACCACCAACCCGCCCAAGAACTAATGTTGTGGGTAAGACTTCCGAACAATGCACTGTACAGCACACAAAACCACAGAAACCAGCAATTTGACCATTCCAAACGAGTCTATAGGTGATAATGACCAGACACAGCTTGCATACAGTGCTTAGACGTTAGAGCCCCTCACAGGTGGCGCCACTGTGGCCAATACTGTCCTACAGAGGGTCAGTTACATAGGATATATGGAATATACTATTATGTAGGGAACTGAAGATAGATATATAGTGTTCTTGTTTATATTCCCATAATAGATTATAGAGCACATATATATATATATATATATATAAATACATACATACATACATACATACATACATACATACATACATACATACATACATACATACATACACACACACACTGAGGAGTTGTGCGGTCTAGAGGTGTATCCAGAGTACCATTAACTCACCCCTGAGTACCGGGGTAGGGTGAGTTAAACTTAAAGGGTAGAGGGTAGGGTTGGCCACAGGCCCAGTCTGTGTTTGCTTGTTGGGGTTTATGCCCTGGCAAAATCTAAGGGCATATCAGCTTGGGGACGGTATGTGACACTCACACATTAATACACTCTTTAGTTTTTGTTTGTTTGCACATTTGTTGAATGAGCAGGGGTAAATTTCAAATCGCGGACAATTGATATTCCTCATTCCACTGCTCCTTGCCCTATCCTAGTAATGGCGAGTGCCAGTCTAGGTAGCGACAAGTGTAAATTTGTTAAGTTATTGGTTTGACTCGGCCGGGGTTTGAACGTGGGGTTTCAAATCCCACGACATACCAAATTGATGGCGGGTGCTCAACTCATTCGGCTATCCCGTCTGATTACTAGTCATTGGACGTATTCGACTGGGCCTTTCTATACGCATATCAAAATATTTCTTTACAAATTCCTATTCGACTGGGACAGGAAGTGGGTTTCTATACGTATGAATCGAATCTGTCTTGTGGCTCCATCCATAAGGTCACATGGTGTATTTCAAGATGGCTGATATGAAAAGGTTGAAAGATTTAGTAGCTTCAGCCAATCAGAGCTGTTCTTTTCGATTACAAATGGCTGCCCTCTATGGAGAAAGCCATTTGCAATAGAAATGAACAGCTCCGATTGGTTCTTTTCGATTGAAAATGGCCACCCCCTTTCAGGGCAACCATTTGCAATGGCAGAGAACAGCTCTGATTGGCTGAAACCACTGAAGCCATTTGACTGGTCCTCTTTGCATTCCAAAACCTAGTTCAATGCACAGGTGGGCGGAGCCTAAATTTTGCGGATGGAAAGGTCCCAGTAGAATGCCTCCATTAACTTACATACACACTCACAGAAATTGACACACACTGAAACCCACACACACACAAACCCATACACTCACTCATACACACACTAACTCACACACATACTCACACACTCACACACATACTCACACACTCGCACATACTCACTCATAGTCACACATATACACACACTCACCAACACACCCACACTCACCCACACACCCACACTCTCACATACATCCCCCCACACACTCACACTCACACATTCACACCCACACCCCCACACGCATTCAGACACATTCACCCACCCACTCACACCCACACACTCACACACCCACACGCTGCAGGTGCGGGGTTCTAGGTGAGGGTGGGTAGGCGTTTCCAGATGTTCTCATCACTTTGTCATGTAAGCAGTACTACGTTATACACAGGGTTGGCTTTCTGGATGATGTCAGCACTTCTCTATATCTGTATATCTATATATGTATAGATATACCCATATATATATATATATATACATATACATACATATACATACATATACATGCATACATATACATACATATACATACATATACATGCATGGAATGCCCAAACGGTGAAAGAAAGACAAATCCCTGACCTAAAAGCATACAAAAAATATCTGTGCAAAATAAAAACTGGAAGCCCCAACTGAACTGCACCACAAGGGGGCAGGTGATATGTCACGGCCCACCAACTGGACAGCCCAGGGCAGGATAACCGGAAATATAAAAGCCAGATAACATATCCAACAACAATATAAATCAAATCAAATTCAAACAAACATAACTCAACCACCTATTACGTACAGGCCTATGGACATGTAAATAAAATAGGCTAGTATAGAATTAAGTAGAAAGAAGCGGAAAACTCTTCCCAAGAAAACCCCAAAACACTAACATAGAACCTTAAGAAAACAACTAACATAGTAATAAGAATAGAACAAAAATACAATGCCAAGAGGGCCCCCCAAAAAAACTAACATAGACTACTAAACATACCAACAGACTATCTATCTGCTACTGAAATGCAGACAATCAAATAACTTATCAGCAGCTACTGCTTGGTAAGACAACACCAACACTACAGCTGGCCAGCATTGAAAACAAGCCTGGATACCTGGGCTTACATGCTATGGACAGTATAAATACAGCCTCAATAAAATAAAACAACAAAAAAACAACATATATATGTATGCATATGTCATGGGTGGTGATCAAAAGGGGAAATATTGCGCCTAGAGTGGAAATCGAACCCACATATCTTGCATCCCAAGCCAGTGTGCTGACGATTACACCACGTAGGCTCCCTGATGTCACCATGTTACCCACGCCTACCTGTCTATGTGGCTCCTTGCCTGAGAGGTCAGTGAAGACTACTACACTCCTCCTCATGGAATTGTAAGTCTTTTAAATGGTAATTTAATCCTTACATTTACATACATACAGGCAATGCACTTACATATGTATATATGCACAGGTTAAGGCCCAGTCACACATTACCGGACTGGGGAACAGGATGTGAACCGGACACTGTCCGGTACTGTACGGCGATGTCCAGTACATGTCCGGTACCCATCCGGCAGGGTCCGGTGGTATCCGGCGGTGTCCGGTACAAGTTTTGAACATGCACAAAACTTCTACCGGACACCGTTGGACTGAGGTCCCCGGTTGGTATCCGGTTTGTCCGGTACATGTCCGGTACCCATGCGGTACCCATCTGTACATGTCCGGTACCCATCCGTTGGTGTCTGGTTTGTCCTTTTTGTCCGGTACATGTCCGGTACCCATCCGTTACGTGTCCGCTTCCTGTCCGGTTCTCATTCGGTACATGTACGGTACTTATCCGCTTGTCCGATGGCAATTGACCCAATTACACTCCATTACAGTCCATTTCGATACATTTCGATACATTTTGTGTACCGGAGAGAGCCGGACTAGACAATTCTTTGTCCGGTGGTGTCCGGTACTCAGTCCGGTAAGGTGTGACAGGTGCATTAGGTTCAACAACCATACAGGCGCATAGCTTGTACAGGATCTTGGTCACCACAACCAGTGTCGTGGAGGGTGATGAACATGGGAAATATTGCTCCTAGAGCGGGAATCAAACCGATATCTCTTGCATTCCGGGCCAGTGCGCTAACCATTACACCAGCTAGGCTCCCTGATGACACCACCCTACCCACACCTACCTGTCTATTCGGCTCCTTCCATGAGAGATCAGTGCAGACTACTAGACACACACACATACACACACACACACACATACATATATATATATATATATATATATATATATATATATATACATATACATATACATATATATTCAAAGGTATGCATATATATATATATATATATTATATATATATATATGCATACCTTTCCAACCACCCAGGTTCACTTGCCTCCCTAGAGACCACCCCCCCCCCTCCGCCCCCCCCCACCGCACACACACCTTTCCCTCTTCCTCCTCTCCTGTGTCCAAACACATGCCTTTCACCAGTACACATATGTTCACCCCATTCCAAAAAGAAAACCCACTCGAACTAAGCCCCCTCCCCTCACACAAAAAAACACCCAACCACACAGCACAGACAGCCACCCCGTCCACCCTCCTCTCCCCAACACACCTCCACACATCCACACACATAAACACACATAAACACACACATATACACTTGGGATCAGACGGGATAGTCACTATTTTACACTACATGGTGTTATAAGCCGTGTTCACACCCGGGCGTTAAGTCGCCTCAACTAGTTCACCTCATCTAAGTCGCCTCACATTCGCCGTGTGGACGCTACGCTGAGGCGACTTAAGGCTATGTCGCCTCATCTAGTTCACGTAAAGTAAACCGCCTCGCGAGGTAGTCCAGATGAAGCAAACTAACTTAAATCGGCCCAAGTTGATAGTGTGACCTGTAGCGGCTTAGATGAGGCGGATTAAGGACGTCACACACATGCGCAGTCGAGACCTGAGTTTGTTGACTTTCCGGTCGATCAAAACCGCATATTATATAATTTGCTCTATGAACCTGCTAGAGGTGCACATATATTTTATTCATGATTTATTTTAAGGTTTTCACTGCCCAGCAGAAGTTTTGACCGTTCCAAACCAATACGATTCAGTCCATACATATCTAGGTTGAACCCACACTCTCTCATGACGACGTCGACTAACCGAAACTGGCGCTGGTTAGTATGGACTTGCTCATGCGCAGATATCGATTTCCGCCTTAAACCGCCCCAAGTACTGCATGTGTGGACACGACTCACTTTCACGCCTAGTTCGCCTCATCTAGTTCTCCTCATCTAGTTCGGCCTAAAGTTGTGGGTGTGAACATGGCTATAGTGTTGCTCTCATACCCTGTGAGGGGGTCGACAGTGTAAAAATAAAGTTATTGTCAATCATAGTCATTGTCATTGCTGAATGAGTTGAGTGTCCGTCTCCCATTTTGGTAGACCCATGAACTGACAGGTTCGAACCCTGGTCAAGTCAAACTAATGACTTAACAATTGATACTTGTCGCTTCCTAGCCTGGCGCTTAACATTAATAGGACAGGGCAAGGACTGGTTGGCTCAGTGTGAGGATAATGTAGCTGAGTGGGATACCGGTTCATGCTGCTGGTGGCTTGATTTCCCAGTGGGGCAGCAATATAAAGTCACCATGAATGTGCACTGTTCCAAGTCGGTACCCGGTTTTGAGATGGCCTTAGATGTTACCAGGATGTCAGACTCCAAAACCAACCAACATGCACCTACACACACTGCCCTCCTCTATTCCAGGTGCGGCCCTTCTGTACCCTGTGTACCCCCCCCCCCCCCCTCCCCCCAACAAACACACACACCGCTCCCAGCACACACTCCCAGACACCCACATGTTGCCGCGGGCCGTGGTACACCCACACACACTCACTCATCTACTCACACATTCACTCGCACATTCACTCACACACACTGATAACACACACTCACTCACACACTAACACACACTGAAGACACACACACTCACTCACCTACTCACACACTCACTCACACACTCACTCACACACACTGATGACTAAGCACTTTGCTGGCAGCGTTTACAAAAGGAAAAGTAAAAATGAAACAAAACCTGGAAAGAACCCCATCAGATAAAGCCCAGACGATAAGAGCTTCTGGACTTGGTAGAATGGAAACTACCCAGCATTTCGGTGGGAAGGGGGAACCGTATGTGTGGGGGGTGGGGGTGGGGTGACAGTGAGGGTTTATTTGTGCAACTCTCAACTGGAAATTGCACTAGATGGTTGGTTGTTGGAGTTTTACATCCTGCCAACATCTAAGGTCATATCAGGACAGGTACCGACTTGTGACAGTGCACACTCATGGCAACATTTTAGTGCTGTCCCACTGGGAGACCATGCCATTCTCACCATGACCCGATATCCCACTCAGTCACATTATCCTCACACTGAGCTAACCAGTCCTTGCCCTATCCTATTAAGGCTGAGCGCCAGGCTAGGAGGTGACAGGTGTCCATTTTATAAGTCATCGGTTTGACTCGACAGGTAACCAAACTCCCGAGGCCACCGCACCTGGTCGAACCCACATCTCTTGCATTCTGGGCCAGTGGCTAACCGTATCAACACCTAGGCTTCCAGATGTCATCACCCTATCCACGCCTACCTGTCTATGGGGCTCCTTGCCTGAGACGTCAGTAAGGACTACTAGTACTATACTATGTTATACTGTGAACGAGTGTAGAGCTCTGGGCGCGTTCAAGGTGTGCCTCAGAGGCAACTCTGAAACGGCTCCGTGGCATCTTTTTTGCCTATTTGCGTTCTGTGCCTTTGAGTTGAGGGAGCGGGATGTAGCTCAGGCAGTAGCGTGTCCACCTGTGAAGGTGTCGGTCATCCGATCGATCCTGCTCAGTGCTGGCCATTTGCAGTTTGGGCTATTTTCCATTCCAACCAGTGGTCCACAACTGGTTCATCAAAGGCTGTGGTATTTGCTGTCCTCTCTGTGGGAAAGTGCATATAAAAGACTCCCTGCTGCTTGTCGGAAAAGAGTAGCCTATGTGGCGGCAGCGGGTTTCCTCCAAAGAAATATGTCAAACTGACCATATGTTCTATGTCCCAATAGCCGATGATAAAAATCAATGTGCTCTAGAGGCGTCGTTAAATAAAACAAACTTTTTCTTCTCTGAGTTGACTCTCAGACATCACACTTTTCGAGGAGGAGGCAAAATCACCTCCAAAATGGCCATGTGTGTCAGCCAATCAGATCTGTTCTTTCAATTGCAAATGGCTGCAGGAAGTGCATGTTATGGAGGCCGCCATTTTCAAGGCACCCAACTGCTAAAACGCCGTTCAGAGTAGTGCAGCATTTGGAATTTCTCCGAGGCGCCTCATTGAACGGGGGTCCTGGTAGCATTAAGCTGTCAACACAGTAGAACATGTGGTGCCATAGATAAAAGATTCACCCCATACAGGCAGTACACAGGTGAACCACAATGTAGCATAAATACGGGAGAAAATAGCTTTAGTATGGAACAGGAAGTAGAATGCCTGTCTCCAGTATCAAGTGAGTACTTCTATCGGCAAAGAGTTGGTGAAATGGGAGAGAATGCAAAAAGATAAGATGGTGGCCATAGAACGCCGTCGATTTCACCTTTAAATTCTATTAAATTCTATGTTTTATTATATTTATCAACTCAAAGGTAGCGGGGAAATATGAAGACATATAAAAAGAATAATTGTTGCTTCTTAGATTGTGAGTTTAGGCTCTCATTTCATTTCCCCGCTTTTTTGACAGCTTTTATATAGGGTTGGTATTCACCCGTGTATGGCGAGTACAGGGTGAATCCTTTATCTAGTGGTGACAGTGCTGTATTACCTGAGACATCCTCCGCAGGGTTATGTACTAACGTGAGTGCGAGCAGGCCAGGGGTCCAGTACCTTTGTGTACCAAACTCAGTGTCTGACATAATGGCGTCAGTCAATGGCCGCGAAAATGCTGCATTACTCAACAATAGAAAAACCTGAAATCAAATCTATTTGCACTTCATGAATGTGGTTGCCGCACTTGGTGGCCGCTCTTGCAAAACACCAGCCGGGATGGCTGACTGGGTAGCACCCGCTTTTTGTGTGGCAGGATTGATTGCTTGATTGCTTGCTTGATTGATGGTGATTTTTTTTAACCGATCGGCAGCGAAGGCCATATTCTTTTTTTAAAAGTAGGTAGAATTTATTCCCTAAAATTGTTTCCTCTAGAGTCAAACAGTGGTGTTCTTCTCTGTGCCGGAGTGGTTAGAGTGTCTGACTTTGTTTTATAGGTCGGACACCTAATCTGAAGGTTGGTGGTTCGATTCCCCATGCTCCCACCTCTGCCATTTTGGATTTCCGCTGCTGTGTAAAACTTACAGCGTCATCAAAGGCCAGTTGCTCTCATACCATGTGTATGTGGTGTGGGAGGTTAAAAATCCCTTGGGTCGGTAAAAGTGTAGTCTCGGGCTTTCTATCTAAAAACTGTCTCATGGTGAAAACAAGTCTATTCCGACTTATCCATGATAGGCAGTATAAATCTTCAAGAAAAAAACCCACATGAAAAGATGGTGAAATTTATGTCAAAACATATAGACAACAGGTTGGTTGTTTGCGTTTTACATCCTGGCAACATCTAAGGTCATATCAGGACGGGTACCAACTTATGACAATGCACACTCATTGTGACTTTATAGTGCTGCCCCACTGGGAGGAAATCAGACCACCAGCACCATGACCCAATGTCCCACTCAGTCACATTATCCTGACACTGAGCTAACCAGTCCTTGCCCTATCCTAATAATGTTGAGCGCCAGACTAGGAAGCAAAAAGTATACATTTTTTAAGTCATTGGGCCGTCCTAATATGACCTTAGATGTTGCTAGGACGTAAAACAACAACAACGACAGTTCTCGGTTTGACTCGATCAGGGTTCGAACCCATGGGTTCGAATCCCAGGATCTACTTAGACGGGAGACGGACGCTCAACTCATTCGGCCATCCCGTCTGGTCGTGCGCAACAGGAGGTGACACACTCATACAGTCCAGCTGTCGTTGGAAATTCCCAAGTTTTTCTACGTTTTGCATTTGCAAAGAGGTCTCGCATGATATTTACATGGAACAAAAATTGTTGGTGCAAGGTTATAAAGTTTACACAATGAAACCAATGTGTTTGAGTGTCAGTGGGTGCTGACACAGACTGAATACAATCGCGGTGGGATGTTCGAGAGGCTAGAGGGGGGGGGGGGGGGGAAGGGAGGTCGGGGTGGTTCCCCATTTAGTAAGAAGGTGTGAGTTGGCCAAGAGTGGCCAATGCGGCAGCAGGTATGGACCACTTGGTTTTACTGAAACTTCGCATGACTTTGTGGTTGTTCTTCTACAGATGGTTGGTTGTTGTAGTTTTACATCCTGGCAACATCTAAGGTCATATCAGGACGGGTACTGACTTGTGATAGCACTCCTGGCGACTTTATAATGCTGCCCCACTGGGAAATCAGGCCACTGACACCAGGATATCCCCGATATCCCACTCAATCACATTATCCTGACACCGAGCCAACCAGTCCTTGTCCTTTTCTATTAATTCAGAGCGCCTGGCTTGGACAGTTGGAAGCGACAAGTATCAATTTTGTACTTAATTGGTTTGACTCGACTGGGAATTGAACTCCCGACCTTCCGCACAGGAGGCCCACGCTGTACCGATTCGGCCTTCACGCCCCGTGTGTGGAGAGGGAATAACCGGAGTTGTGCGCATGCGTGGGCTGCATTCAAATGACCTCCCAGCATTCCTGCTCGCTCCCAAAATGGCTTCTTTGCTGCTTCTTCTTCTGTGCAAATAAGATACACGAGTCTGGCGTTTCCCGATCTTGTTCGTGTTGGCTGAGAGTTTTTCTTTTCTTTTCAGTGAATTTGTCCAGTGTCTGTGTGCGTTCATAACATACAGGGACTTATTGTTTCGGCCGTTGGCGGTGATGGGAAAGTATATATATATATATCATCATCATCATCATGATGCTGTTGGTCGCGATGCGACAAAGACTGCTTTCATTACTTGACTGCCGCTCTCCATTTAGCTCTCTGCTGTGAGAGTGATGTCCATGAGTTGGTCTTAATGTCTCTCAGTTTCAGGTTTCTCTTGATGGTATCCTTGAACCGGAGACGTTGAGAATAGAGGATCTGCTTTGGTAGCCTATCTGATGACATCCTCATGAGGTGTCCACTCCACCGGAGATTCTTTTTGATCAGAAGATCTTCCATAGAGGGCAGCCCTTCCGTTAGAGTATTTCCTTATTTGTAACTTTGTCCTTCCAGGTTAGCCTCATGATTGAACGCAGATGTTGCATCATGAAGGCATGCAGCTTTTTCACCTGTCATCTGTACACTGTCCAGGCCTCGGCTACGTATAGTAGGGTGGATATCACGATTGCATGGTAGATCTTGCCTTTGACCTGCATGGACACATGGTGGTTGTTCCAGAGTCTCTGGCGTAGTCAGCCGAAAGATGCACTAGCCTTGGCCATCCTCCTCTGTATTTCAGCATCAATGTGTCCAGCACTTGATATAGTGCTTCCAAGGTAGGTGAATTCCGGAACAGAGTTCAGCTTGTTTCCATCAACCATGATATCCTCCTCTCGAGTTCTTGTAGAGTTGGGTTGGTACAGCCCCTCCATCTTCTTGATGTTAATCTTCAGGCCGAACTTCTTTGATGCATCGGAGAAAGCATCCACTATTTTCTGGATCTCTTCAGCAGAGTAGGCAACCAGTGCACTGTCATCTGCGAAAAGCAGCTTTTGCCAGTATCTGAGTAGTCTTGGTCTTCGCTCTGAAGTGTGCGACATTGAATAGGTCAGCGCTCTGTCTGGACTGTATATAGATGCCATCCCCCATGTCTCGGAAAGCCTCGTCTAGCATTGCTGATAGGAAGATGGAGAAGAGCGTGGGGGCCAGTACACAACCTTGCTTCACCCCATTGGTCACCCCAAACGATTCCGAGACTTCCCCTCCAACACTCACTTTTCATGAAAGCTGCCTGCAAAAGTGTTGAAGTGCTGCTGGCTTTTGCAAGTTACCAGCGGCACTCTCTCGGGGAGCAAATAGAGGTTTCACACCGGCAAGAACATGTCCAGACAGGTCCAAAACTATTAACTGCCCTTAATGCTGCCACAGTGACATGGTTTTCTGTTTAGGGTTTGCTCCCTTAGCCTTCGGTTCTGTCAAGAATCTGTACCACAAGGCAATGGTTTACAACTCTGCAGGGCAAGGGCATCAAACTCCCTGAGGTATTGCAATGCCTGCAATACCTGCATACTCTAATATAGATATATATATATATACATATATATATATTCATTCATATATATTATGTATTTATGAAGTGATATATATTTATTTGTATATCCATTTATGTAAACGTATATATATTCATATATGCATAAATATGGTAAGGAGTGAGGGTGATAGGTCGCTAGTAGGTGAACAGGTGTTGATGCCAATAAAGCACAACTTCTTCACTGTCAATCTTGCGCGACTTGTCTTCCCTTTCTTCCTTATGAGTTTGTTGAGAGGGACATCAGGTGGGAACTGACAGACAGTTGTCAGAACGCACCTGGGGAGAGTAGTGGTATCCGGGGCTCTGACGGCCGAGCACTGCAGATATTACACTATACAAGTCGCCATGAGTGCGTACTGTCACAACTCGGAAGGTACCCGTCCTGATATGACCTTAGATGTTGCCAGGATGTAAAACTCCAACAACCAACCACACTCTCAGTACCTGTCAGCGCGTTTGCCTCGCCCAGCCGGGTTTCGATCCCCATCCCCTCTCCGCAGTGTACGGCCCGTGTATGCGCCCTGTGCCGGCTTGACGATGCCGTCTGGTGGCTGATGGTGCTGTGTACAGGTCTGCTTGGCTGTGCGTGTCTACACGGGTAATGGGCCTGTCACATTCTGACGCTTCTCGCCAGCGCGCTGCCAATGCGCAAAATCACTTTTAATCGTCGAGATACGTCTAACTTTTCGGCGTCAGCACAACGCATTGGTAGCGTGCAGCCGACATTGTGGTAAAGGTTTGGCGTGCCGTCCTGATATGACCTTAGATGTTGGTAGGACGTGAAACAACAAAAAGCAACTGTTTGGCTAAACGTGTGGGAACGACTGTAACGCACGCACGGCGTGTGCCTAGCATTCGCATAATGTTATTCCAGCGATGTCGACGTGCTTCTGACGTCGCGATAATGTTGGCACCCACGCGTTGTCACGCGTTGTCGGTGGTCGAAAGTTTTGCGCAAGCACAAAACTTCGCCAATCCGATGACGCGCATTGCCGACCCTCGTCGACCGTCGTCGTCCATCAATGAATACCAACGTGCGCCTAACGTGTGCCTAACGCTTCCTGACATTCCCCGACGTTGCGCCAAAAAGTGACAAACGTGAACGCGCAATGGCGAGAAGCATCGTAATGTGACAGCACCATAAGGGGCTGTCACACTATGACGTATGGCCTTAGCGTATGCTGACGTATGTGATTTTCGACCAACACGTCGGCATACATCGTCATACGTTATGTGTATGTTGGGCATACATCGGGTATGCTTGGGATATGGTGTCATAGGTCGTCTTATGGCTCATACGTTCCTCTTACGCTACGTGTATGCTAGGTGTACATCGGCGTATGTTAGGAGCAGGTATGGGGTAGGTATGATGCTTCTCGCCAGTGCGCCGAAAAGCTGTATGTTCAGCCTGCTGGGAACGTGCAGTTCGCATACAGCCAACAGATGCATAATGTACTCCTAACGTACTTCGAACGTATGCCTGCCGTATCTCCAGTGTACTTAACGTATATGCCATACTTGTAGCAATGAAGTAACGTACGTAACGTTGGTCAGCATACCGTGAGCATATGCGAGCATTTTGCAAACGTTTTGCAAATGTTTTGCGAGGCACATGAATGCTCTCATACGCTAGCAATAGGTCAGAGATACCTTCTGCATACGTTACGTACATTGTGTGTACGTTGTGTGTACGTTGTGTGTACACCCATTTTTATCCCCCGCCCCTGAAAGGTTAGAAGAATGCCCACGTACTGGCAAATTGTCATACGTTGAGCACGCGCTGATGCCGTACGTCGTAGTGTGACATCCCCTGTACGCTGCTCGTTGACGTGAACGTCCTATGAATACACTGAATCAGGACTCCCCCCCCCCCACCACCGCCCATTCTCCCCCCATTCCCTCCACCCCCACCTCTCCACACACACATCAAAAAGCCACCGGATCCGCAGTCGCCGAATCGGTAGAGCGCCGGCTTCACGTGCGGGAGATCGGGAGTTTGGTTGCCAGTCGAGTCAAACCAATGACTTAGAAAAATGATACTTGTCACTCGCTACCTAGCCTGCCGCTCGGCATTAATAGGATAAGGCAATGAGTAGGACTGGTTTAGCTCAATGTCAGGATATATGTGACTGAGTGGGATATCGGGGATATCATGGTGCCGGCGGCCTGGTTTCCCAGTGGGACAGTATTATAAAGTCGCCATAAGTGCGCACTGTCACAAATCGGTTGGTACCCATCCTGACTCCAGCAACCAACCAACTAATCAAAAAGCAATCTTCTACTGCCTGCAAGGCATAGAGCCACGAGACCAATTACATATACCTGAAACAATAAACCACAAAACACACACACACTCACACACACTCACACACACTCACAAAAAACTCGCCCAGACGTGATTGTTTATGCGCAGTCTGTTTGTGTTTTAGTAAAGGGACACATATATGTATATATTTCCTGGGGATATTCTGGCTTGAAAGTCAAACAAAGAGAAGTTTGTGCTGCGTGTCCATTTACTGGGTGTGGGGTGTAGGGGTGGGGGCGGGGGGGAGGAGGATTGTCTGTGGCGAGGGGTGGCAGAGATGGGCTTCTCTGAAATATGTACATTTTACCTTCTTTCGTTCTCTCTTTCTCTTTCTTTCTCTCTTTCTTTTTCTTTCTCTCTTTCTCTCTTTTTCTCTCTTTCTCTCACTTTCTCTCTTTCTCTGTCTCTCTTTCTCTGTAGCTCTTTCTCTCTTTCTCTTTATCTCTTTCCCTTTCTCTCTTTCTTTCTCTTTTTCTCTTTCTTTCTTTCTTTCTTCCTTTCTCTCTTTCTCACTTTCTTTCTTTCTCACTTTCTTTCTTTCTTCCTTTATCTCTTTCTTTCTCTCTTTCTCAGTTTCTTTCTTTCTTCCTTTCTCTATTTCTCACTTTCTTTCTCTCTTTCTCACTTTCTTTCTTTCTTCCTTTCTCACTTTCTTTCTTTCTCACTTTCTTTCTTTCTTTCTTTCTTTCTAGCCAGGCGCTTGATATTACTAGAATAGGGCAAGGACTGGTTAGCTCAGTATCGGGATAACGTGACTGAGTAGGTTCAGGGTGCTGGCGGCCTGGTCTCCCCATGGGATAGCACTATAAAATCACCATGAGTGTGCACTGTCACAAGTCGCTCCCTGTCCTGATATGACCTTAGATGCTGCTAGCACCTAAAACCCCAACAAACAAACTGAAGATGCCAGATGTTTTCTGCTGATATATGTTGTAAATTCACGCCCAGATTGAGGAGGTAATCGCCCGCCATGTGTTTAATTATGACGCTCTATAGTTTTGATTGGTCGACACGCCAATCTTAGTTGCATAGTCCGATGATTTTGAGTTTCTGTCACTTTTTGAGATAAATATAGTAGAGTGATTACTTTAATCTACCTCACTTTAGTTTGAAGTAACTTTTATTTGAAATGACTAACTTTTAAGATATTTGAAGTTGAAACATGCACAAATAATGTTGGCAAGCATGCCAGAACTCTGACACCAAGTGCTTAGGTAGTAACAAGTTCTATTAAATTACTGTGCTATTAATATTTAATAATGCACCAGTATCTAAGTTGAATATGTAGTATACAATCTAGATAAATGTTTCGGATTTGCGAATTTGATCTTTTCATCGGACTTTGCAACTTTAACTGGATTCTAAAGAAAACCAAGATGGTTGCTTTACGAAGTAACAGAAGGTGTACAGTGCTATATAACAGAGTATACCATTGCACTACGATACCTCCAGTGCCTTACCCTGCTTATGAGTTATATACTACACCAAGTCGTCTGAATTGGTTGGTTGTTGGAGTTTTATGTCCTGGCAACCGACTTGTGACAGTGCACTCATGGTGACTTTATAGTGCTGCCCCACTGGGAGACCAGGCCACCAGCTCCATGACCTGATATCCCACTGAATCTTTTCAAGTCATTGGCTTGATTCGACCAGGGTTCTAACCTGTGGGTTCGAATCCCACGATCTACCAAAACTAGAGCGAAATGCTCAACTCATTCGGCCAGCCCGTCTGGTCACGTGTGTGAGGTTAGACTGTAGCAACCAGTCGCTCATCTCATCCCATTCCCCCAGAAGTCAAACTGATGAGATTGTCTAATCACATAGTTTTGATTTTCCATCATTTGAAACATCTTTAAATAATTTTCTTTAGTTGATTGCTGTAATCTACCTCATTTTAGTTGTTTTTGTGTGTGTGTGTGTGATGAATTTATTTACCCGGCTCACAACGGATAAGTGTTAATACTTGTTTTCACCGCTGGGCAGCACTAGTCCTATTTTATTTAAATCTTTTGAATTTTGTCTTATCAATAAATTAGGTTTCTTGCTTCTTGTTTTATGGCTTGTAGCTGTTTGTAGATTGCAAACAATCCAAAATCAACCGATCAGCCAGCAACTAGTCACGTGACAAGAGAGTTGACTGAGGACGACAGAGATTTATTTGACTAACAAACTGCACGTACCGGGTGGTCTCCACTTCGACAAAATGCCTTTTTTGTCTAAGCTTTAAAGGGGAGGAAAATATTATAAAAGTGCAATCATAAAAGAAGAACAAAAATCATATCAATAGAACAAGGTACGTAATCAATCGGCGCAGACGGCAGTGTTTTTACTGCTCCTGTTCAAATGGTTATTATTACAGGGAGACATGCTCGTGTTTGCTGGTGGTAATGGGATTGCCCCGGGCAACTAAGGTCCATTCTGGGCAAGTGGCATTGAACGCACACATTTGCATATTGCCCCGAGAACTGATTGCTTTGTGCGGATACAGCGTCCACCACTATCCCAGGGGAACTGGTAGGCTCGGTGTCAGGATAATGTGACTCAGTGGGATATCAGGTCATGGTGCCAGTGGCCTGGTCTCCTAATGGGACAGCACTATAAAGTCGCCATGAGTGTGCATTGTCACAAGTCGGTAAGTACCCGCCCTGATATGACCGTAGATGTTGCCAGGACGTGAAGCTCCCAAGAATCACACACACACACTCACACACACACACACACACACACTTACACACACACACATACACACACACTCACACACACATACACACACACGCACGCACGTACGTACGCACGCACGCACGCACTCACACCCACCCACGCACGCGCGCACGCACACGCACACGCACACGCACAAAGTCAATACTAGGTTGTGTTCAGACTATCCGGATAAGTTGATGAAACACTAACACGACCCGTATAACGGTGTCATCATGGGTTGCAACCAGATGGGATGGCCGAATGAGTTGAGCGTCCATCTCCTGTTTTGGGAGATCGGGGGATCCGAACTCATGGGTTTGTGACTTAGAAATCTGGTCGAGTCCAACCAATGACTTAACAAATTGATACTTGTCGCTTCCTAGCCAGGCGCTCGGCATCATTAGGATAGGCCAAGGACTGGTTGGCTCAATGTCAGGATAATGTGACTGAGTGGGTGCTGGCGGGTTGGTCTCCCAGTGGGGCAGCACTATAAAGTTGCCATGAGTGCGCACTGTCACAAGTCGGTACCCATCCTCATATGACCTTAGATGTTGCTAGGACGTAAAACAACAACAAACAAACAAGAATGCTCGCACCCACACCCACATTACACATTACACCCACACCCACCTCCACATCCACCCTCAACCCCGCTCCCACACCCACATTCACCACCCCACGCCGATCACGTGCAACAGTGTGACACACGTCACACTTATGACGTCACACGTCACGTGCTATTCGGCAAGCAGTCACAATAACTCACCACCAGGGCGCGGAATGGGGCTGTCATCGCGCGAGGAACAAATAGAGGGGGGGGGGGGTGGAGGGACGGCACGGGGGGGGGGGGGGGGGGGGGGTTGATGGGTGCCTCCTGAATTGGCCTGGGGAGTTGGGACTGCAATGATTGAGGGAGATTTAGGGATGTGTCATGAGGTCGGGTGAATACATGCAATTGGGGGAGTTTTGTACATTTATAAATGTGTGGAGGATGAGGGTGGGTGTGTATATGGATGAGGGGTTATGCCCGGTACACACCTACCGTTTGTGTGCGCACACCTCCCTATACGATCGAAAACTGCCCGTTTCGCCCACAAAAATCGCTTGGTGTGCGCTCCCCCGCGCACCGCTTTGCTAAAAGCGGCCGTTTACGATTGCGATTCGCGATTCGAAAAACGAATCGGCCCGTTTTCAGTTTTAAGCGGGTCGGGTCGAGTCGCGAGTTTTAGTGCGCGAATCCTATACGGGAGGTGTGTACTAGGCATTAGACATTGCTGATGGCAATGTACAGTTGTACATTATTCATGACTGCTGATTCTCCTCATGGCAATTGGGGTTTGTGTGAATCAGCAACTTGCATAATGTAGGCAGATAAGTCGGCTCATGTGTGTAGGATGTTGGTTTAATTTTTAAAGCTGCATACAGTGAGTGAGGATAACGGCCGCTGAGGTGTGGGCGAGCAGGTAGCGCCACATTGGGAGGTCATCAGGTACCAATAGATGACCTAATGAGTAGGCGACCAGCCGATGACAGTGGGGAGCAGATGGATCTTCTGGCTTATTATACTCGTATACTGGCTTATACGGCGTATTATACTTGTATAATGGCTTATACAACATATACATATATATATAATACTGACTTTAATCCGTGCTGTGTACTGGTTAAACCTAGGTTCTGCATCAATCCCTGGACCAATATTGTGTTGAACTGTCATTATATATATAACCTAATAGTAATACATTTATCTCAGAAAATGACAGAAATTCAAAACCATTGAACTCTGCAACTTTAAAGGCCCAGTCAGACCTTCCCGGACTGAGTACCGGACACCACCGGACAAAGAATTGTCTAGTCCGTTGGTGTCCAGTGTCAAAATGTACCAAAATGTACCGGATGAAACAAACGCTAAATGGACAAGGAACGTACATTAACGAATAGCCACCGGACGAGAACCAGGCGAGAACCAGACGGCAACTGAATGTCAAACGGATGGACTGGAAACCAACCGGACACCAACCGGACACCAACCGGGCACCTACCGGACTGATCACGGACACGCCGAAAACCGACGGACCGAATTCCCACAGCACCTTCAAGGGACACTGCAGGAAGCAAACTGGAGACGTAACGGATGGGTACCGGACATGAACCAGACAAAACGGACTTAAATGGACATCAACCGTACACGTCAGTCTGGTGGTGTCAGGTACAAGTTTTGTGCATGTTCAAAACTTGTACCGGACACTACCGGAGATAGAACGGACATGCCGGATGGGTACCATATATAAACCATACATTGCCGTATTTCACCGGACGGTGTCCGGTTTCTGTCCGTTTCCTCAATCCGGTGAGGTCTGACTGCGGCTTTAACCTATTACTATATTAGATTGCAAATTTGTGTGGTTAATGTCCAGAACCCAGCTTCCCGACACTTTTCCTATAAGGTTATCTCCCAGCCCTGTGGAGTTGGTTGGTTGTTGGGGTTTTACGTCCTGGCAATATCTACGGTCATATCAGGACAGGCACACTCATGGTGATTTTATAGTGCTGCCCCACTGGGAAACCAGGCTGCCAGCACCATAACCTGATATCCCACTCAGGCACATTATCCTGACACTGAGCCAACCAGTCCTTGCCCGATCCTAATAATGCCGAGCGCCGAGCTCGGAAACGACAAGTGTCAATGGTTATGAATCCCACGATCGACTAAAATGGTAAACCGACACTCAACTCATTCGGCCACATCGCTTGGTCCAAACGATCCTATCATCTGAAAGCTGTGGCCACTTTGTTCCCATTCGGCTAACACTTGTTGACTTGGGTTCATCTGTCATCATTGACACTGGGTCGTTGATGTGGGCATATACCTCCTCCACACCAAATCGCTTCTAAACGGAACAGAGTCAGGATGTTGGTGCATTGCAGGGGGAGTTTAGCGTCCTAGCAACATCTGAGGGTAGCATCAGGCTGAGCACCGACTTATAGGAGATTTGCTGAAGTCGACAGTTGATGTCCTTAAACTGGTGTCATATGTCTGTCTATCAAATGGTAAACCACCCATGTCCATAAACGGTGTCATAAAAAAGTATAATTTGTTTGTTGGAGTTTGTTTGTTGGAGTTTTATATCCTGGCAATATCTAAGGTCATATCAGGATGAATAACAACTTGTGACAGTATGCAGTCATGGCGACTTTATAGTGCTGCTCCACTGGGAGAGGGGGCTGCCAGCACCATGAGCTGATATCTCACTGTCACAGTATCCTGATACTGAGTTAACTAGTCCTTGCCCTATCCTATTAATGCTGAGCGCCAGGCTAGGTAGCGACAAGTATAATTTTGTACGTCATTGGTTTGACTTGACTGGGATTCAGACTCCCGATCTTCCGCATGGGAAGCCTGCATTCTACCGCTTTGGCCACCGCGTCCGGTCAAGCAGCACTACCAAGTCGCCATCTCGTCCTGGTCTGACCGTTGATGTTGGTGGGATGTAAAACCCCAACAAACAAACTAGTGATGGGAGGCGTTGTGGGTCGTAGGGTGTCGAAGCCTTGCATCCTGTGGACAGCATGGCAGTCAACAATCCCCCCCCCCCCCCCCCACACACACACACTGCAGCGCCCTTCTATTTGTGCGGCACACATCATGCACAGCGTTCCAAAGGCTGCCTCCATTAATACCAAACTGATTCCAAGGGCGGCTGGCTGCTGGCGACAGTAGAATCGTGAGAAAAATCTCAAGCGTAGTCGATATTCAAGGGGGAGGTTTATGATGTCATTGGCGATGCTTGCACCTACGACCCTCGTGGACAGAGTGCGAAACCCATTGTGAGATTCTGAATCGTTGTCGTGTCACGAATAGTGTTGTTGTCAATGGGATTGCAAACAAAATGAGGGTTTTTTTTTCAGGCATGTAATTGTAAAGTATAATCAGATGGCTTTGAAGTTCTGCCACATTAAAAAAATAAATACATAGGTTCGGTTGTTATAATCTCCTTTACCTTAGTTTTGACTACATTTGAATATAAATGGGTAATGACATCAGGGAGCCTAGGTGGTCTAATGGTTAGCACACTGCCCCGGAATGCAAAGAGATGTGGGTTCGAGTCCCGCTCTAGCCACAATATATCCCATTTTCAACCCCCCACAACAATAGGTATCTCTGCGGGTACTCAGGTCGGGTGTATTAGTAGATTAAGATAGAGACCTAATGGGTTAGCTATCAGGGATAAGTTCAGCAGAAAGCGCCTGTCACACCTTACCGGATTGAGCAACGGACATAATCCGGACAAAGAATTGTCTAGTCCGGTGGTGTTCGGTATCAAAATGTATCGAAATGTGTTGAAATGTTGCGTTATCGCGTCAACAGACGCTGGACAAACGAACATGAAACGGACATGGATGGATAGCCACCGGATGATAACCGGACGATAACTGGACGACAAACGGATGGACCGAATGACCGAATTCACTCAACACCGTCACCAGACTCTGCAGGAAGCAAACTGGAGACGTAACAGAGGGGTAATAGACATGAACCAGACAAAACGGACGTAAAACGGACACCAACTGTACACATCAGTCCGGTTGTGTCCGGTACAAGTTTTGTGCAGGTTCAAAACTTCCCACCGGACACCACCGGACAGATAACGGATGCCAACCATATAAAAAACGGACATTGACATCTTTCACCCGAC
This sequence comes from Branchipolynoe longqiensis, assembly GCA_030323885.1. NCBI lineage: Eukaryota > Metazoa > Annelida > Polychaeta > Phyllodocida > Polynoidae > Branchipolynoe > Branchipolynoe longqiensis. Next base: position 21,474,278 of record CM059202.1, read on the forward strand.
AGTGTCCGTTTTCTATCCGGTACCCCAATCCGGTGATGTGTGACAGGGCCTTTATGGACTAAGGTGGCAGGTTGCTGATGTTGTTATCATGGGTGAGGTGTATCATTAGATGTTGTTAGGGCATTAAACCCCAATGCATGAACAAACAAACCGTGGCACGGTGTCGAATTATGATGCAAACACAATTTGCATGGTTCAGTTTGAGTTTGCACCAGTTAACGTTCGCGACTTGACGCGGTGGCAGAATCATAGATCGCAGGCTTCCCATGCAGAAAGTCGGTGGTTAGAATCACGGCCGAGCAAAACCAATGACTTACCACATTTATACTTGTTGCTACCGAGCCTCGCGCTCGGCATTAATAGGATAAGTCAAAGACTGGTTAGCTCAGTATCACTGGGATAATGTGACTAAGTGGGATATCGGGTCATGATGCCGGCGGCATGGTCTCTCAGCAGTGGGGCCACACTATGAAGTCGCCATGAGTGCGCACTGTCACAGATCGTGATATGATCAGGTTTTTGTAGTTTTACGTCTGGGTAACATCTAAGGTTATATTAGGACGGGTAATGACTTGTGACAGTGCACTCGTCAGTACTTGGATGGGTGACCACCTGGGAAGATGAGGAGTCTACTATGAGGTTGTATACATCCTGCTACACACATACATTACAGCCTATCAAATAGGATAGGTGGTAGTGGTCGTTCGAAACTGACCCTTGGCCTGAGACCTGAAGTGCTCTAAATAAGTTTACTTGTAATGCAGGACACTACTAACAATGACTGTTAGTGTTGCTAGGATGTAAAACAACAAACAATGGCTGACGTCGCCATAATCCTACACGTGACCGCCGATAGATTCTGGTACATGTTGAAACAAGCTGTCACAGTGTAGCAAAGATAGACCTTGACCTATTGGCATTTTATTTTACAATTGAATCTACCGGAGAGGAACTATATATTATTATATATTTATATTATATTTAGTTCATAGATGTTTCTTTAGTTGCAATGGACCAGACGGGGGTGGCCGAATGAGTTGAGCGTCCGTCTCCCGTTTTGGTAGATCGTGGGATTCGAACCCATGGATTCGAACCCTGGTCGAGTCAAACCAATGACTTAAAAATTGATACTTGTTGCTTCCCTAGCCAGGCGATTGGCATTATCAGGATAGGGCAAGGATTGGTTAGCTCAGTGTCAGGATAATGAGTGGGATATTAGGTCATGGTGCTAGAGGCCTAGACTCCCAGTGGTGCAACACTATAACGTTGCTATGAGTTCACACTGTCACAAGTCGGGGCCCGTCCTGATATGATCTGAAATGTTGCTGGGAATTAAAGCCCCAACATTATAACAAAAGCAATGCATGAATGAGTTATGTATGAATGAGTTATATAATTAGTGAGTTATATGAGAGCGAGTTGTACATGAATGAGTTATGTATGAATGAGTTATATAATTAGTGAGTTATATGTGAGTGAGTTGTACATGAATGAGTTATGTATGAATGAGTTATATAATTAGTGAGTTATATGTGAGTGAGTTGTACATGAATGTGTTATGCATGAATGAGTTATATATTTAATGAGCTATATGTGAGTGAGTAGATAAATGAATGTGTTATGCATGGATGGGTTATATATTTAATGAGTGAGTTATATCTTTACTCAGTTATATGTGAGTGAGTTGTACAAGGATGTGTTATGTATGAATGAGTTATATATTTAATGAGCTATATGTGAGTAAGTAGTTAAATGAATGTGTTATGCATGGATGGGTTATATATTTAATGAGTGAGTTATATCTTTACTCAGTTATATGTGAGTGAGTTGTACAAGAATGTGTTATGCATGAATGAGTTATATATTTAATGAGCTATATGTGAGTAAGTAGTTAAATGAATGTGTTATGCATGGATGGGTTATATATTTAATGAGTGAGTTATATCTTTACTCAGTTATATGTGAGTGAGTTGTCCATGAATGGGTTATGTATGAATGATTTATATATTTAATGAGTTATATGTGAGTAAGTAGTTAAATGAATGTGTTATGCATGGATGGGTTATATATTTAATGAGTGAGTTATATCTTTACTCAGTTATATGTGAGTGAGTTGTACAAGGATGTGTTATGTATGAATGATTTTTTGTTGTGGTTGTTTGGTTGTGTGGTTTTTGTGGTTTTTTTGTAGTGAGTTGTACAAGAATGTGTTATACATGAATGAGTTATATATTTAATGAGCTATATGTGAGTAAGTAGTTAAATGAATGTGTTATGCATGGATGGGTTATATATTTAATGAGTGAGTTATATCTTTACTCAGTTATATGTGAGTGAGTTGTCCATGAATGGGTTATGTATGAATGAGTTATATATTTAATGAGTTATATGTGAGTAAGTAGTTAAATGAATGTGTTATGCATGGATGGGTTATATATTTAATGAGTGAGTTATATCTTTACTCAGTTATATGTGAGTGAGTTGTCCATGCATGGGTTATGCATGAATGAGTTATACATTTAATGAGTGAGTTATATGTGAGTGAGTTGTCCATGAATGTGTTATGCGCGAATGGATTACATATTTGCATGAATGGGCTATGTTAGAGCTGGTTATGCATGAGTCGGTTGTGTATGAGTGAGTTATGTATGAATGAGTTATATATTTAATGAGTTATAAGTGAGTGAGTTGTACATGAATGAGTTATACATGAATGAGTTATATATTTAATGAGGTATATGTGAGTGAGTTGTATATGAATGGGTTATGCATGGATGAGTTATATATTTAATGAGTTGTATAATGAGTGAGTTGCACATGAGTGGGATATGTAAGAGATAGCTGTGCATGAGTCAGGTGTGCATGAGTGAGGTGTGTGTAAGTTAATTAGGTATGTGTGAGATATGTATAGAAATACTATGTACACATACACATATGTATTAGTGATTATGCATGAGTGACTTATGTCCAACTGAATTAAGTATGAGTAAGTTATGTATACATGAGTAACACATACGTGTGTTTTTGTGTTTTCTTGTGTGTTTTTGAGTATGTTTTTGTGTGTTTTCTTGTGTGTTTTCTTGTGTGTTTTTATGTGTTTTCTTGTGTGTTTCTGTGTGTTTTTGTATGTTCTTAGGTGAGTTTTTGTGTGTTTTCTTGTGTGTTTTCTTGTGTGTGTTTTTTTTGGGTACAAATTCAAGATGAAGCAAAAAGTCGTCTGAATTACATGTGCATGCTCCTTGTGTCTTTTTTTAAAGTAATTCTTTTTTAATTTGTTTTACTGTCTGAATTAAGTGTATCATGATCGACCTTTCCGTGTGTGAATCTGACATCACCTTCGTGTGAGACTGTGCTTGACCTACTTGTTGGTAGCCAGGGAGATAATTAGGCGACACTTCACTCAACTAGGTCATATACAACGCTGAGTGATCTTCTTAACCGCCAAAACCGAGATGCGATTAAATCGTGGAGACGCCCATACAGAAGGCTAGTAGTTACGTTTAGAACTTTTCTTTTAGATTCAGCTCTAACGACAAATACCGTTACACACTGAACACAATTAATGACCACGTAGTTAGAAAGTTATAACACCAATCAAAACATCATCATCATCACCACCATCATCATCAGCATCATCATTCTCTTAAAGTTGCATAGTCTGATGGGTTTTGAGGTTCTGTCATTTTCTGAGATAAACATATTAGGGTGATCGTTATTATCTACCTTACTTTAGTTTGAAGTAACTTTTATTTTAAATAACTAACTTTTGAGATATCTGAAGTGCAAACATGCAAAATTAGTTTTGGCAAGCACACCAAAACTCTGACACCATAGATTTCTGCAGTAATAGGTTTTATTACATTGCCTCAGTATTCCCTTCTATGTGGTGCCAAATGTTTAATAAGTGCACCAGTATCAGTATCTAAGCCGAGTCAAACTTACTAAATGACCAACATCTCCCGACCAGTCACTGCAGGGACAAATAGTTTGCACCTGTCTTGACATGTTCTTGCCGGTATGAAACCTCTATTTGCTCCCCGAGAGAGTGCCGCTGGTAACTTGCAAAAGGCAGCAGCACTTCAACACTTTTGCAAGCAGCTTTCATGAAATGAAGTGGAGGGCGGCAGTCAAGTAATGAAAGCAGTCTTTGTCGCATAGCGACCGAAAGCATGATGATGATGATCTAAGTTATGTATGTAGAATCAAATCGAGACACTTGTTTTGGTTTTGAAAATTTGATGTTTTCATCAGACTACGCAGCTTTAACGGCAAGGGTCATTGGTGCACCACAGATGTCTTTGCAACTACTTTTCTCAAGTTTTCCCTGTTCTCCACTGTCCTCTGGGACTTGCCACACTCCAGACATGTTGATTCCCTGATGTTGTCTTCTGACCTTCACACCAGACGCGGTGCAGAATCAGTTGAGCACAGGCTTCCCGTACGGAAAGTCAGGAGTTCAATTCCCGCCCGAGTCAAACTTACAAAATGACCAACCAACCCACCTCTTCCTTTGCCCACCTGGTTTTCTTCCCTCTTTCACTGTGCCTTGCGGGGTGGTTTTGACCAGGCATGATGAACGGGAAATATGGCCATACCACTGCAGCTGTGTCTCTTTACGATTGTCAGGAGATCATTTTGTGGTCCAATTGCCTGCTGGATCTTGGGTTGTTTGTGATGGTGTCTATTTATAGTCTCGATTCTTCTCCAATGCTGAGACCAGAGGGGATGGCCAAATGAGTTCAACATCCATCTCCCGTTTTGGTAGCCCGTGGGCGAACCCTGGTCGAGTCAAACCAATGACTTAAAAATTTATGCTTGTCGCTTCCTAGCCAGGCACTCAGCATTATTAGGATAAAGCAAGGACTGGTTGGCTCAGTGTCAGGATAATGTGACTGTGTGGGATATCAGGTCATTGTGCTGGTGGCCTAGTCTCTCGTTGGGGCATCACTATAAAACCGCCATGAGTGCGCATGGTCACAAGTCTGTAGGTACCAGTCCTGATATGACCTAAAGCCCCAGTCACACCTACCCGGATCAGGGGCCGGACAAGCCCCGGACCATCATCCGGCGTGCTCCGTGGCGATCCGGGGTGATCCGTGGCTCATCCGTGGCTGGCCCTTGCTGATCCGATGTGATCCGTGGCTGGTCCGGCCTCGTCTGGGGTTCGCGCCAGATGTTTTAAAATGTTTAAAACATCCGGGGACGTCTGGGCCATTTTGCGATCCGGGCTCGATCCGGCATGGTCTGGGGCAATCCGGGGGTGGTTCGGGTAGTCTGGGGGTGGACCGGGAGTAGTCCCTGCCGCGGCCGGCCCAGTCCAGGGCAGTCCGGGGCTGTTTCACCCTGGATGAGCCACAGTTCAGCCACGGTTTAACCCGGACCATGCCCGGACTAGTCCCGACATAGCCACGGACCACTCCCAGACTGCCCAGATAAGACCAGGACACTCCGGATGACGATGGATCAACCACGGATCGCCACGGATAGCCCAGTTTACCATGGATCAGTCCAGGATGAGCCCCGTTTTTGTATATATATATAGCAGGAGCAAGGCCACTTCCAGTCCGGGACTGATCTGTGACTACTCCGTGGGTACACTGGGTAGTCCGGGGGTGGTCCGGCTAGATCCGGGGCTAGATCGGGGGCTAGACCGGGGGCTAGACCATGTAGGTGTGACTGCGAGGCCAAAAAAGACCAAAATAGCGATTTTATCTGAGGCTGTCTGGGACAGTCCGGGCGACTGGTCCGGGGGTGGTCTGGCTAAAAATCCGGGGCTCATCCGGGTAGGTGTGACTGGGGCTCTAGATGTTTGCCAGGACATAAAACTCCAACAACCAACCACATCTGCACTGCTGAAATACAAGTGGTGCGTCACTGCCTCTGTCTGTACACTGCATGTTTACCTGAGGGCGACATCGGACATTCAGGATGGTAAAAGTGATATCACTCAGTGAATAACATGGTGCTTTATGCACAAGTTGAACCTGAGGGTGGATGCGTTATTCAACGAATCTCGATATCCACATGCCCTGAGGCGAGTGTAGTGAGTAGCACTCACCTCTGCAGGTGTGTTAGTTGGTCGTTAGAGTTTTATATCCTGGCAACGTCTAAGGTCATATCACGACGGGCACCGACTTGTGACAGTGCACACTCATGACAACTTTATAGTGCTGCCCCACTGGGGAAACCAGGCCGCAAACACCACGACCTGATATCCCACTCAGTCACATTATCCTGACACTGAGCTAATCCGGTCCTTGTCCTATCCTATTAATGCCGAACGCCAGGCTAGAAAGTGACACATTTCATCGGTTTGACTCGACCAGGGTTCGAACCCGTGGGTTCGAAATCAAAGATCTACCAAAACGGGAGACGGACGCTCAACTCATTCGGTCATCCAAGCTGTTCGCACATACCGAGGTAGGTGTGGATAAGATGCACCTGCTGGATAGGATAATGGTTAGGGTGCTCGCTCTGGAATGGCAGAAATGTAGGTTCTAGTCCTGCTTTAGGCAGGGAATTCCATTTGTCTGACACACCTCTTCATGACACTGGTGTCGTGACCAGGATCAGGATCCCGTGCATGCTGTGTGGGTTGAACCTGTCCTGTGAATGTGTTAAAGGTTCCATATCCTTGGACTTCTGGGGTTCTACGTCCTAGCAACATCTGGGAATCAGGACCTCGCTGTGAATATGTCCTTCACTGCCGACACACCAGTCACAAATCAATCAATCGGAGACAGGACTGACACTGACTTTGAAACTGTGCTCTCCTAGTGGCTTTATAGTGCTGCCCCATGAGCCGGGCATTCGAATCCCAGTTGAGTCAAACCAATGACTTACACGATTGATACTTGTCCTAGCCTGGCGCTCGGCATTATTAGTATAGGGCAAGGACTGGTTAGCTCAGTGACTGACTAGGGTATCGGGTCATGGTGGTGCTGGTGGAATGTATATATCGCAATTGAACAGCACTACAAATATAGTGCCATCACAAGTGTGTACTGGTAGATATTGCTAGCCAATCCTAATATGGTTCCAATATATATATTGGAACATATATATATATATATATATATATATATATATATACATATATATATATATATATATATATATGTGCTGTATAAGCAATTATACTGAGTTCATATCAACTGACATTACACCAACTAATGACACTCATCTACTCACTGACTGGTCAGGCCTCTGCCTCCACAATTATATATATATATATATTTTACCTCGGTATATAGCCTCAGGCTAGCCGCAGGCTAGGGAGAGGTAAGCACTTCCGGGTCCAGCAATTAGCATAACAAACTCGCATGCGATGGATGTACGCGAGTTTGTTCAGCGGTTTTTTCTACAATTTCTCCACAAATACCTGGAATTCGTGGATTATTTTCCACACGTTTCTTTATTAAGGACATTACCGTCCTTTGTGTGAGTTTTAGCTAGGTGGCGACTGTTTTTACGGAATTATTAGCGTTTAACCGTTCCGAAAGTCCGCTTCGCTAGCTTTCGAGTCGCCTTTGTGCGTTGGTTTCGTTCGTTCGCTTAAATCCCCCATTATCGCTCGATTACTTCTTATAGTTTATTCGTCTTTCGCTAAGGAAGGACGTATTTTACGGTTTAACCGTTCCACACATTTCTTTATTAAGGACAATAACGTCCTTTGTGTGAATTTTAGATAGGTGGCCACTGTACTTTCGCAGTTATTAGCGTTTAATCGTTCCGATTCCGGTACGCTTTTTTCAAGTCGACGCTACCCCTGTGATTTGGGGAGTTTTCAGCCACATTGGTGCACTGATGGCTGCACTTCTGCAGCACTGATTTTTCCGGGTGCCTTGCCGACCCGGAGTTTGCTGCATACAATATGATATTCATTTATTTATATATATATTTCGGTTAAACCCAAGAACACTGGAGGAATCAAATAATTGAAACCTGGAGTATTGTATTCACTGTAAGTATTAATACAAACTGTATGAAGCTAGTTATTATGCATTATGGCATCTTTTTGGAAGTTTAGAACTTCGTAAGTCTGTTTGACATAGGTATGTTTACAAACGGATAAAATGATGGTGACCGGCCAAAGAGCCTTGGTATACAAAACAAAACCGATCCTGATTGGTTGTTGCACCCGTGGAATGCGGGTAGAGATGAAAGCGAAAGCTGCAGGGTGAAACCGCATCTCCAGTGGATTTTCTCTCGGACTCTCATAAAGAGTCTTGGGGATTATCCTGGGTTTCTTTTATAGACTCCCCACACCACAATTTTTAGGCGTACCTCCGAGTTTTGTAGCATTTTCTCCAACTTGCTGGCGCAGAAGCCGCAGGAGGGAGAAGTGTACAGAACAGAGAGAGTGGGCAGTCCCAAGGCCGACCCCCCGTATGGTTGGTTTCGCTACCAGACACCTACGGCATAAACTTAGCTTACCACGCCTGTACTGAGAACGGTGTAAATACGTTACTCAGTACCAAATACATCCTCAACCCAGGTTCCACCTGGCGTCACAATTTGTGTTCACGTTGAGTTGATACCGGTTTATAGTAACACAGTCGTTACAGACTACCGATGGCCACGAAGTGGAACAAGTTCCTGCCTGCTGTGTCAGCTGCTGCGGATCACCCGGAGGAGGACTGTCACTCCTTTCAGGGGTGACAGCTTTGCCATCGCCTCAGCCCGAGGCCATAATCCCTTCCGACTCGGAAGCGGAGACCGACCATTAGGTTTGGTTGCGTCGGGACGGGAAAGCCATTGAAGTGCACAATGTTGGCTGAAGCCTCATCGCGCTAGCCTGCCTGTCACCAAGCGGATAGAGCTGATGGTTAAAAACCATGTTATGTGGTAGCCCGTTTAAACGGAGAGACATGTTGGCTTATGCCGCATCCCGTTTAGGCCACCCATTCGACAACGGAGAGTGAGGTTGGCTAAAGCCACATCCAGTTTAGGCAAATGTTACCACAAAGGGCGATGTTGGCTGAAGACCGTTACTAACGGAGAGGGATGCTGGCTGAAGCCACATTATATTTTGTCACCCATTCGCGAATGAAGGACGGTGATGGCTGAAGCCACATACCGTTAAGCCGCCCGTTGCCAAGCGTAGAGACATGTTGGGTGTAGCCACATTACGTAGAGCGTGGTGGTTTAAAGCCACATTACGTTTAACCCGCACGTATCCGAGCAGAGACCGAGGTTGGCTAAAGCCACATCAGGTATATAATTTTTTCCTCAGTTACTTGATATAAATACTGGTCTCTACACATCGTTTTGGGTTTGGCTTCCATACCGTTACCCTATGATTTTACATTCGGCTACACGCCTGGTTTGGGAACGGGGTGACTACGTTCTCCGACACCAGTATTGCCGCCCGTGACCGAACGGAGAGCGAGGTTGCCAGAGGCCACATCACGTTAAGCCGCCTTTGCCTAATGGCGAGCGGTGATTGCTGGGGCCGTATTACTTTTAGAGCTAGTGGCAAAATGGAGAGCGAAGTTGGCTGAAGCCTCATCACAATAACTCGCCCGGGATGCCGCCCGGGCCAAACCAAAGAGAGAGATAGGCTGAAGCCTCATTACAGTAGCCCGCCCGTGACCGAGCGGAGAGCGATTACGGTTATAACCACATCACGCTTGGTACCCCGTTAGAAACGGAGAGCGATGGTGGCTGAAGCCACATCCCATTTTTTGGGTACACTCAAACGTTTAGTTGATGATTACAGGTTTTCGGACCTGCGAGGTACTTTGGCTTTTAGTAGCCATGAGTATGTTCTGTTACAAACGGTACCCGTCTGGATATGTTTATACATTCTTCCAGGACCAAAACCAACAACAAACAAACAGTTGGTTGAACACTCTGATTTTCATTCATCGGCACGGAACTGGTAGATAATTTGGCATTTATTAGCCATGGGTATTTACTGTTATAAACGGTACCCGTCTGGATATGATTATAGGGTTTTTCCAAGACGAAAAACAACAACAAACAAACAGTTGGGTGAAAACTCTAATTTTCATTGATCATTACAGATCTTTGAATTAAGGGTTTGTTGGGTACGACGGGCAGTAAGCCTGAAGATCCCATTTATGATGATAACTACTCATCACCAGAGGTAATGGCTTAAGCCTCCCTGGCACACTTGAGTTTACGGGAGGAAAGCAGGCCAGATGCTGGCTATCCAGAGATAGAGAAGCGGCTCAGAAAGCTGGAGCAATTGCTCTCAGCAAAGTCTCAAAAGGGAACAAGAAGAGGTTGCACAGCAAACTCACATGGCCACGGAAACAGGTTTTCCAAAAAGTAAAAATAAATGTGATGTTTCCTTACATAGATGAGTCATTTATTATGGCCCAGTCACAGTTCAGCTGCTCACAGGCAGTTACTAACCAATTTATCAAACAGACCAAAAATTTGGTAAGGTTTGTTTGGAATGAACAACTATATGAATTTACATGTTTACCAACTGGTGTAGCTTGTAATTCATGATTTTCTACTAAGCTTCGAACACACTATGTGTTCGCTCATAGAGCGGGAAGGACATTTTCGTTTCCCGTTTATTGATGATTAATTGGTTTGGATGTGCAGTTAAAGTAAATAATTAATTTACAACATTTACAAAACTAAATTTGCTGGAAATAGTTAAGAATTTAGCATAACATAGGACTAAAGGGTTTGTGAAGGCCGAGGCCTTCATAAAGAAGTTTAGATCATATTAATGGTCTAGACTTGAGAATAGTGTATTTAGGGTTATTTGGTTTAGTCTGCATGCACAGATGCTATGTCAGAATGTTGACAGATAGTACTACAGCAATGGCTTCCATTCGCAACATGGGAGGGACAATGTCCAGCCCATATAATTAAAGAACGAAGTTAATTTGGAATTGGGAAAGCCACATACAAATTTGTTGGCATCCCGAAATAATAACATATTATAGAATTGGTCTTAGGGCATCCAGAGCCTACCTTTTGGAGAGTTGATTTTTTTCTCTTTAATTTGAGGAAAAGACAATTTATAACATACAGCCTAAATTGGCACAGTAGCAAGGAGGGCTTTGATAGTCCCCGGTTGTGACACGCAGCCATGCTTGGAAGTTTTACCCTTAGGAGACACAAACTGTATATATTTTTCCTACATATGTTTCGTGGAGCGGTGTTCACAACACCCCTTCTGACATTCCCTTTCGGAACACGTGTTTATGACAGTTTTATTGACATAAAGTTACTCAGCTGAGATTAACTTGCATGCCTGGAGGAAAGGAACAGTGCAGTTATATTCAAATTATTTGAAAAACTGGGGTTACCATGGTTTACTTATGAAAGAAAAACTTATGAGGCCTACAATGGCACATCTTATTAGATTTTCTAAGGATGCTTGATAAAGCTTTAGGTTGGAACCGATTAACGCTGCAAGATGTGGGTTTCGGTGATACGTCCGTGAGGAGATGGACAGATAGTTGGTAGGCACCAACTTATTCACTGGCTGTGAAATCAGTTTACAAAATGAATTCCCCAAAACCAAAAATTTTATAGGTTTTGGGTTGTGTTAATGATATTCGGATTATTTAAGAAATGGTCTGGTAATAGTCTTTTAGATAAAACAGCTAGTTTTAAACTAGCAGTATCATACTGTTAGTTACTGGACACACGGGTCAATTTTGATAGCATTGTCCCTGAATGATTTAAGAATAGATCGCAAGAAAGCAATGTTTGATTGATAAAAAGATTTTTTTAATCAAACCGCACAGGGGAACACTTATCCACAGTGCGTTTAAATAGTTCCTGCATGACTGACAACTTTGTCGGGTGTCTGCCATAAGGGTATATATCTATTCAAGACAACTGTTAGTGTAGCTTACTAAAACTACACAAGGCAGGAGTCAATACGGAACAATATGCGTCCCATTCAACGAGAGGCGCCATGGTCTCGAAAGCGTGATTGCTAGGGATTTACGTAAAACGAATCCTAGCACATGCAGGCTGGAAGACCACTAGATCGTTTGCAAAACATTACAACAAATGACTAGAAAAGTCAAGCGGAATCGCACAGCGATTGCTCAAACACAAAAATACATAGGTGAGAAACAAAAGTTTTTCACTCTCATTGATACTGTATACAAAGAACATAAAATGTTCATTATAAAACGTTACAGAGGTAACAAAGGCACATAACAATAACAATTAAATATCAGGATAAAATGATATTACGTAAAGTCTCCCTAGCCTGCGGCTAGCCTGAGGCTATATACCGAGGTAAAATAGATTAGTTAGACGAATCTTACCTTGGTATAGATGATGGATAACTATTGTTTTCCCGAGGTATAAGCCTCGGCTAGACGTGGGTGAGGGCCCACCCTCCACACCCTACCACATCTAGACTGTTGCTTGTACCAAGGAAACATTAGTTTTAGAATAGTTTTAGAATTTTTATTAGAGATCATTTTATCCTGAATTAGTAGGTAAAGATTGCTGGACCCGGAAGTGCTTACCTCTCCCTCACCCACGTCTAGCCGAGGCTTATACCTCGGGAAAACAATAGTTATCCTTCATCTATACCAAGGTAAGATTCGTCTAACTAATCTATATATATATATATATATATGTGAGGGTTGGTGTAAGTGTATTATGCGAGTTTGCGGTGCGCGGTAGAGGGGGAATACAGGTGTGGGGGGGGGTATTCTTTTTTGAAACACTGTAGCTTCTATGTCCACCTTCCTGTAGCTCCCCGCTGCGACCTGTGGGGCTGCCACCGGGTCGCAGCCTCAGTCGTTTCTGAGGGAACAGCGGAACTCAGAATATCCCTATTATTATGGGATGGGAGAGTGGTGAATGCTGTTTTATGCGCATGCGTACTTATGGGGAGATAGTTCAGTTTGTTTGGTTATTGAGAGCGGCTGGCTGTGGGGAGGGGTGGAGGGGAGGGAGACAGGCGGAAGGTGTGTGGGAATGGAGGAGGTTGTGGGTGGGGGCGGCAGGGTGTGGGGGAGGGGGGGTGTGAGACGAGGGTTTGGGGAAGGGGAGGTTGTGGGTGGGGGCGAGTTGTGGGTGTGGGGAGGGCGAGGGTATGAGGTGAGCGGGGAGGTTGTGGGTGGCGGGAGGTTGTGGGTGTAGGAGGGTGTGGGGGAGGGGAGGGTTTGGGGAGGGGGGAAGTTGTGGGTGGGGGAGGGGGGTTGTGGGTGGGGGAGGGGAGGGTGGGGGGAGGGTAGGGGGGAGGTTGTGGGTGGGGGAGGGGAGGGTGGGGGGAGGGTAGGGGGGAGGTTGTGGGTGGGGGGGAGGAGAGTACATAAACACGCCTACCACTGCCCTCATACTAAACTGAAGAGCAAATATGGGCGCCCCAAAATGGGGCCCAATCCCCTACCCACACAGGAGCGCCGTCTGCGCATGCTCAGACTAGCGAGCAGTGTGTCATGTGACGTCATCTGGCCATGCGCACTGCCGTCTGTGGATGGGAGTAGGGGGAAGGGGGGGCATTTTTCCGCGATTCCCTGACAGGGCGGGTTGGTTGTGGAAATGCTCTATAACTACTATTTAAGACCTTTTCCACAGACCACGATGTACATTGAACTGCTAACACGCAACATTATTTCTTCCATTACTATCAAACTCAACGGGTGGGTTGGTTGTGGAAATTCTCTATAAGTATAAGACCTTTTCTGCAGAGCACACTGCACAGTGAGAGCTTCTGCCCGATACCTTAGTTCCTCCCACTGCCGTCAGTGGGGAGGTTGGAGGTGATTGATTATTGCCCATTCCGCTCACACTTGCAGGAACAGCGTCTTGAATAGCAACATGTCTGACGGTGTGCAGCGAAAGGTGTTTAAGGATTCCGCATCTCATGCAAACTGCAGCCTTCGCCGCATATCACAGGCGGTCTTTGTTGTGGGCCTGTTTGTATTTTATTCTCAGCTGCCACTCGTGAGCAAAACTGTTAAGCGCATATCGAATGTATCTTATATAAACCTTAAAATAAATAACTTGTGTAGTCTTTCATATGCATATTCTTTTTAGCATTGAGTGCGGGAACAGACTCAGCAATGTTAGTGCTGGGGATCCACTATGGGGGCGCCACCTGGAGTGTCAAGTAACACTAACAAGCGAGTGGGATGAACAGTTTGGTAATACTTCTGTAAATGTATACTTGTATATTCTATATATTATATATAACATATTATATATTATGTAATATAGTATATGATATAGTATATAGCTTATAATATATATATAATATATATTTGATATATTATATACTATATATATTATATATATTCGATATATTATATACTATATATATATTATATATATTTGATATATTATATACTATATATGCTATATATATACTATACATACTATATATACTATATATACTACATATAGTGCATATACTATATATTATAATACTATTTACTGCATACTATATATACTATATATATTAAATATTCTATAAATATTATAAATACTATGTATTATATATATTATAAAAATATTACATATATAATATATGTAATATATTACATATATTACATAATATATTACATATATTACATATATTACATATATTACATAATACATATATGTTATATATTATCTGAATGTCAGCCGTTGGGTTTGGTTAGTTTGATCGGTTTGGGCGGAGTCGGGCATTAAAGCGAGGTGTGTGGGGGGATATGTGTGGGGGAGGGGCATATATGTGTGAGGGGGAGGGGCATGTGTGTGGGGGGAATGTGTGTGTGTGGGGTGGGGGGCTTGCTGTGCTGACTTGTGTGCAGGATGTGTGTACAGAATGATGGATCGAGGGCTAGAGTCACGTGACCAAAAACAACAACACACACACAGAAACACAACATGCACAAAAATACCCAGAAACAAAGCACATGAAACCAACAAACACGAAGCAACACATGAATAAGGGACCACAAAAAGGTGTTTTACAAACATAGCAAAAACTGGTCAAAACTTCTTTTTTGTGGTAAACAATTTAGTGTTCTGAACAAATTCTTTGATCAATGCCAACAATCTCTTCTTTCAGCTGTGGACCCTTACTTCCACACAATTGACACAACATTAATATGCTGGCTGTTATTTATGTATTTATGTATATACGTGTATATATATTATGTATAGTTAGTATAATATTATACAGGTATAAATCTTCGGCAGGAGGTATTATTCATTTAAGTTAATATTCTACTCGTTTATTGTATTTAATTATGAACCAGTCTGCTATCGGCTAGGCTGCCTACTCATAAGCTGTGGGACTTTAAAGCTAATACCCCTGTCACACTACAACGTAACGAGCCAACGTGAGCCTAACGTGGTCATTTTTCGTCATTACGTTGGGTTCCGTCATGATGACGTCAGAATGACGTTAGAATGACGTTGAGCTACGTCACATTACGTCGTGTTACGTCGAGTTACATCAAGGTTTTGGACATGTTCAAAACTTTCGACGTAGGTCGAACGTAAGGGTTTACGTTCGCCGTATGTTCTGTTCACGTTCAGTGAACGTCAATGACGTTAAACGGATGTTATTTCAACGCTGCTCACTACGTTCAACTACGTTCCACTACGATCCACTACATTCCACTACATTCCACTACGTTGACACACATTAAACCAAGTGCAAATGCCTACGAGGCTTAATGGGAATGTCAGGAGAACGTCACGAGAACGTCACGAGAACGTCAGGAGAACGTCAGGAGAACGTGCATTCAATGTACGTTCAACGTCTCATGACATAGCTAACATCACGTAACGTTCTTCTGGCGATGGAATAATGTTCATAACGTTCCGTGAGCGTAGTGACGTTGTCCTCTCTCGGTGATTGAAGGTATCACTACGCTTTACCAACGTTACGCTCTCGTCCACTACGCTGCATCCACGTTCAACTTGTGCCCGAATTTGCATACTACGCTGAGAAGTTCAACGTTCTTCACGTCCTCCCTACGTTGACGTTGTTACGTCGTAGTGTGACAGCCCCATAAGGTGGCGCCACCACCGGCGTCCCTTGGTATTTGAGAGCTAACTACACAAACAGTTTATATCCATTATATATATTATATATTACATATATTACCTATATTACATATATTACATATATTACATATATTAGATATATTACACATATTACATATATTACATATATTACATATATTACATATATTACATATATTACATATATTACCTATATTACCTATGTTACATATATTACATATATTACATATATTACATATATTACATATATTACATATATTACATATATTACCTATATTACATATATTACCTATATTACATACATTATATATATTACATATATTACATATATTACCTATATTACATATATTACATATATTACATATATTACAGGTATGCAGGTATTGCAATACCTCAGGGAGTTTAACGCCCCTGCCCTGCAAAGTTGTAAACCACTGCCTTGTGGTACAGGTTCTTGACAGAACCGAAGGCTAAGGGAGCAAACCCTAAACAGAAAACCATGTCACTGTGGCAGCATTAAGGGCGGTTGATGTATTGAACTCCCAACATCTCGCGACCAGCCACTGCAGGGACAAATAGTTTTGCGCCTGTCTTGGCATGTTCTTGCCGGTGTGAAACCTCTATTTGCTCCCCGAGAGAGTGCCGCTGGTAACTTGCAAAAGCCAGCAGCACTTCAACACTTTTGCAGGCAGCTTTCATGAAATGTACAACCGCACAAAGGAGAGCGGCAGTCAAGTAATGAAAGCAGTCTTTGTCGCATCGCGACCGACTGCATGATGATGATGACATATATTACATATATTACATATATTACATATATTACATATATTACATATATTACATATATTACCTATATTACCTATATTACATATATTACATATATTACATATATTACCTATATTACCTATATTACATATATTACATATATTACCTATATTACCTATATTACATATATTACATATATTACATATATTACATATATTACATATATTACATATATTACATATATTAGTTTATTACATATATTACATATATTATATATATTACATATATTACATATATTATATATATTGTTGTAGTCTACACTGACCTCTCAGGCAAGGAACCACATAGACAGGTAGGCGTGGTTAGTGTAGTAACATCAGGGAGCCTAGGTGGTGTAATGGTTAGCACACTGGCCAGGAATGCAAAGAGATGTGGGTTCAAGTCCCACTCTAGGCGCAATATTTCCCATTTTCATATATGTATATTATATATGACAATAATTGGTTAGCATGAATCCCATTCTTATTTGACCTTAGATGTTGCTAGGAGATAACACCCAAACAAACAACCGGACGTGGTAGCAAAATCGGTAGAGTGCAGGCTTGCCATGTGGAAGGTCGGG